>JABYQS010000253.1:0-43067 GCA_022592435.1 Cerioporus squamosus
AACGTGATCGCGCCCGGCCATCTTGCCTATGTTGAGTGGTTCACCGCATTCACCCACCCCGATCCTGTGAATGGGATGTACAAGGTAACTCGTTGTCGTGATGATGACAATTCAATACTGGCTAGTGTGGTGGAGGTCAAAAACTTCCGCCGAAGTTGCTATCTTCTCCCGATTACTCCCACGGTGGGCTCATACCTCGCGATTGGACCAGTAGTACGGTACTTGACAGATGCGAACAGTTCTGGGTCAGTGACTTTAGTGATATGCATATGTACATGACGGCTGCTTAGCGTAGTGAATGAATGCGTCTATTCAAATACATTCTGCATACAGTGTGATCTTCTGGCAATACCGTAGTAAGTGGGTCTGAAGTATGTCGATGAAATGTTGTACATGTAGTGTCTATGTATGACCAAGTAGACCGTTAGCGGCCAATAGACGACAATCTGTGCCACAGAAGTACAATTTATCGCTGATTGGCAAGGGGGTCTGCCAATTGGCACCATTTAGCACTAATTGGCAGGGAGGGTTTTCCTGATGCGACGAGGTCGAGGTCGAGGGCCGCAAGACGCGTCCAACCACGCGTCTCGCGGCTTGTCTTCGCGCACTGGCTGCGCAGGACGAGCTCGAGGACTCGGAGGGCCGCGAGACGTGTCGTTGGGACACGTCTCGCGGGTTGTCTTCGCACTCTTGAGGCGCAGGACGAGGGCCGGACGTGGGGAGCGTCGAGACGCGTCCGCCAGCGCGTCTCGACGTTATCCGTGGTGCTCTTGCAACGCAGCAGTGTGGAGAGGACGTCTGGGCTGCGGGGCGCGTCATGGCACGCGTCCCGTGGCTCTGCTTTGTGTTTATGCGTCGTAGCTGGCGGCGAGGAGCAGGGATTCCGAGAGGCTCGAGACGCGTCTTCGGACGCGTCTCGTAGCCTGTCTCCACACTCTTGCAGCGCAGAGAAGGCGGGGTGACACGAGGACAGCTCCGAGACGCGTCCTTGCCCGCGTCTCAGAGGTTGTGGGAGGCAGGGCGAGATCGGGAGGCTGCGACACCCGCCAAAACACGTGTCGCAGCCTTTCCTTCGCGCTTTTGCAGCGCACGGCGAGGGCGTGGACGTGGAGGACAACGAGACACGTCGTCTGACGCGTCTCAGATGTCGGAGCAGGCAGGGCGAGGTCGGCAGGCTGCGAGACGCGTCTTTTGGACGCGTCTCGCAGCCTGTCTTCGCGCTCTGGCAGCGCAGACGAGGCGACGTGGACAGTCCCCGGACACGTCGTTGGACGTATCTCGGATGCTGTAGGAGGCGGGGCGGGGTCAGGAGGCTCAAGACGCGTCCGAAGACGCGTATCGGGGCCCTTGTTCGCGCTCTCTAGGTGCAGGACGGCAGCGCAGAAGGACAGCGGAGATGAGGAGAGCGACGGGACGCGTTGTTGGACGCGTCCCGGGGCTCGTCTTCAGGCTCTTGCCGCGCAGAAGGGCGGCGAGGTGGTCGAGGGCGACGGGACGCGTCGTTGTACGCGTCCCGGGCCCTTGTTCACGCTCTTGCAGCGCAGGAAGGCCGCGGAGGGGAGGAGAGCGTCGGGATGCGTCGTTGGACGCGTCCCTAGGCTCTTTTTCGCGCTCTTGCAGCGCGGGAGGGCCGCGGAGAGGAGGAGAGCGTCGGGACGCGTCATTGGACGCGTCCCGCTGTCCTCCTTCTCACTCTTGCAGCGCAGGTCGAGAGCGAAGTCATGGAGGGCGGCGAGAAGCGTCTATGGACGCGTCTCGCATGTTGTAGGAGGCCGAGCGAGGTCGGGGATCTGCGCGACGCGCCAACACGGTTCTCGCAGCCTGCCTTTCGCACTTTTGCAGCGCAGAGGAGGCCGCGCCACGAGGACAGCACCGAGACGCGTCATTAAACGCGTGTGGGATGTTGTTAGCAGGCCGGGCGGGTTCAACAGGCTCGAGACGCGTCCTCGGACGCGTCTCGTGGCCTGTATTCGCGCTCGTGCAGCTCCGGGTGACCGAGAGGAGGTCGAGAGCCGCGAGACGCGTCGTTGGACGCGTCCCGTGGCTCGTCTCGGAGCTCTCGCGACGCCAGACAATGGGGAGGAGGTCGAGGGCCGTGAGACGCGAGACGCGTCATTGGACGGGTCTCGTGGCCCATCGTCGTGCTGTGGCGGCGCGGATGAGGTCCTCGAGGTGGAGGCCGGCGAGACGGGTCTTCGGACGCATCTCCATCGCCGTGTTTCACGGTGTTGCGGTGCAGACGAGGTCCTGTAGGTGGAGGCCGGCCAGGGTGCCTTGTTCGCGCTCTGACTGCTTCGGACGATGGGGAGGAGGAGGAGGGCCGTCGACGCATCTCGCTCTGTGGTCAGAATGGTCAGCACGGCGTGACGGAAAGATGCACGCACTCTACGTAAGGTATGCTACGGTGTACATGCAACGGGCACCGCGACCTTATATCATGGCGATCAAGTCGATATTGATTCAGCGCGTATTCGTGCGCATCAAGAACAGACACCTAACTATGTACCAGGACCTGTAATCAGCTGCGTTCAGCTTCTGCAAGCTCTGGTCGTCGGCTCATCCGATTACGCGAGTTAGACAGCTCACCCTACTCGACTGCGACCACAAAACTCGCCAAAGTGAGCCCATACTTATCCTTCAACTCCCGCCTAATCCTGCCAGAACGTCAGCTAGAGTGAGGAAATCATTGAGGATCTGGAAGGCGCACTCATTTTGCGCGGTGGGACTCATGTGCTTCCCAAGGTCAGTGTGAGTGACCTACGTAACAAACTTCAGCGGATCTCCAGGCGTATCGGTACATGGCTGACCTTGAACATGTTCAACCATCCACGCTGCAGCGTGGCTGGCGGATCGAAACGTCCCCTTTTGTCCCAACGGAAGGTGAATCCTGCTCTCTCCATCGCCTGCGGGGCGTCAGCCTGGCATCTGAAGGTTGTCGAAGAACGTACGTTGATGTACTCAGTATATGTTAGCTTCATGTGCTGCTGGCCTGAGTCGTTCAGAAGAGATTGGAAAACCTGTTTGCGTGAAGGGTAAGTGCGAGAATGTAGCCGACGGACCAATGGACGGACGTTGTATGCCTTGCGGTTCAGCACGATTGGGTCCATAGTTGTAGACTGCGAGGGTTGTATGGCAGAAGTATGTTGCCAGCGAGTACGCTCGCTGTACTTTGAGTGCAACGCGGAAGTCGACGGTGCGGGGCACGCGAGCTTTCCCGCGCTACTACGATTCTCGGACGCAACAGTGTCAAGGATTGTTCATTACCAGTACCCACCTGTTCACTACTATACCGCTGGTACAACTTGGCACCATCTTCGTACTTGGAATGTCGTCCTAGACGACCGCTCTGCAGCAAGTTCCTCCTGCTCCTGTCGCATGTCAAGACCGTGGTAGACCGAGGAGGGTTGGACCGAGATGGAATCAGACCAGTGGCGAACACGAATGGGTAGGACTCGGCTTACGGGGATTCTGGCACGGTAAACCGTGCACCATTCGCGTCTTCCCTCGACTCCTCTGCCTCCTGCCCCGCGCCCCAAGAGCGCACCTTTCCTCATGAAGCGATCCGGGGATTCCCAGAGCCTGCTATCGTACACGCACACCTCCATTACATCGTCATGCCCGCTGGATGCTGCGGTGCGGGACAAATGGAAGGAGGCCTACCTAGTGATCTGTTCGTGTACCTACCTATCTTCGTACTACGTCCCTCCCATGTACCCTGTTCGTCCCGAGCACGCAATACACACGGGACTCCACTGCGCCCCGCACCCTCGGCCGCGCAACGTCCATATGCCGCGATCTTACACTGTATACACCTGTGCATCACTATGACGTGAGTGCTATGAACGGTGTGAAGGGACCAATCCTCACATTGATAGGTCGCGTAGACGGTGGTCGGCCATTATGTCGCGGCATCGCCCTTCGTAACATCTTGCTATTCATTCAATCAGCGTGCAGCCCACCGAGTGCTCCCAAGGTACCTCACATTCGCCACAATTCGCTCCATGGCATAGCCCGTGCAGCAACACGGCGTCCGCGAGCGACCGGCACCCAAGCACGAGTGCGCAGACATCGCAGGCAGAACGCCGCGTGATGGCTGCATTATTACTGTCATATGTATTGTCAGCAGAAGTTCGCAACTGTAGCATCGCGGGATACTGACCTAGCAGGTCTTCTACCTGGCCGCTGTTCCCGCTTTGTCATTAGCGTGGATGCAATCTATTGGCGCGGTGTTCTGGCAGTCGTCTGCTCGTCGTCCCTCTGTTCGACTTCAATCAATTTAGCGCAAATCACCCACCTCTTCTCGCCTCTCGTTACAGTAGCAAGCCGAAACGCTACTCTAGTCGTACAGTAATCAACTAACCTACTCAGAACCTGGGCTGCGACGGCGGGATCGGAACGGGGTTGTTGGGGTCGGCTGGGTGCTCCCAATCAATGGGAGGATCGACGAAGAAGTGGGCCAGCTTCATGCCGTAGCGATCACGTAGCTGCCGCTTCATCCTGCAGACAATCAGCGACACATCTCATGTACATACGTTGGCGACTTACTCCGCCTGCACTCTGTAAGACATCTTGGTGTGCAGCGGGCGATTGCTCTATAGGGAGTCAGTCCTGTTAGCGCAAAAGCAATGACATTGTCCTACCCGGTTGTATACCAGGACAGAGTTGCCTTGTGGAAGCCTCTGGTAACGTTGCGGGGGTCGGACTGCCCCACGCCACCTCGGGTGTGGAGTGAACTCCATCCCTTCGAGCATCTGCGCCTTCTGAGTATATGGCGAGGCATCGAACACGGTTGTACTTACATCCAGAAACTCGCCGTAAGTGATAGAGAACCTGTTCTTGTTGGTGGTGGCGAAAACGGACGTCGCGATCTACATGAACACACGTCAGACACATACTGTTTGCACTTCGATCACGGACTCACAAGCCACTGCTTCCCAGTGACTGTCTGCTTAAAGTTCGCCATAGCTTGAAAGACGATATCGCGTTGGGGTTGGTCAAGTAGTTGGCGAAGGCGCAGAGTGAGAGAGGAAGAGCAGACTTGGGAGGCAAGATGGCGGCAAGCTCGCCCTAAGCACACTGAGGCGCCCGATATCCTTAATCTAATCAGGCCCGAGAAAGACGGAAACTGTATCTTGGAGTGGCTGTGCCAAGGACTTGAGTCAAACTCGCGTGGGGTGGCTGTGCTCGGTGCCTTAGGCACAATGTCGCGCGTGGTGGCTGTGTCTCAGGTATGGGGCGGGCGCTTGGGCAACCCACGTCCTGCTGCAAAAGTCCACGGTGTTCACTATTTGCAAACGTCAACTAGGGATGACCGCAATAGCACCACACGTACTCCTGCCAGTCTGAGCTGTCCGCCACCCTTCGAAGCCGATCGGTCCTGCACCTCGAAGCTTAGCCTCGAATATTGTCGTCCTCGTTGTTCATTGCGTCGCGCCCCGATCCATCGATGTCGGGAAGTGCATGCTGGTGCTAATGTCAGTAAGCGGGGTGTAACAAGTTCAAAAGGATATACACACAACAGTCCCCACACGAACGCGCCCATTAGGCATCATCAGAAAAGAGCGGCTGAGCTAAATAGGAATTTATGTACTATATGCGATGGCCGCAAGGCAAGAGTCACGCAAGGATGGTATACGAAGCATCTACAGGTCGCCTGCTGCGAGCCTGTGACGCGATCGCCGAAGGAGTCGAGTAAAAGACAAGATTGAGTAGAGAATTGGCGAGACAGGAATGATTCAACCTGTCGGCGCAAAGCGCTGCAGGAGCGGTGAGTCTAGGCAGTTGAGACTGACGGGGATAATATAAGGGAAGCACGAAGAGAGTGCGCGACGTGTATGAGGGCGTATATACCTGGCAACCGGGAGGTAGAGATAGAGAGGAAGGATAGAGATGGGTATATGTGCGCGGCGAGCAATGCGAGTAGCCTAATCGTTCGCGCGGGCCTTGCCCTTGCGAGAGTGGGGAGAGTAGCGCGTATGGTCGACATTGGTGCAGGGACCCATGGCCTGGACGAGAATCTCCGAGAAGCCGACGGGGTTGTTGACACGGGGAAGCCGGATGAGAAGCGTGTGGTTGTCGGTAATCGACACGGGTATCTTATCGTAGGGTCGGCAGACTTTCCAGTCCATGCTGCTGCGGTTCCACAGTCGGAATTCATGGATGCCGGTGGTGTCGAAGACGCGGCGAGTGATGAAATACTGGTTGAGCACCAGGTCGTAGGTTGCTTCGTCGAGTGTGATCATCTTCACCGCAGGAGGTAGATCGACCTGGTGGAAGATGTCAGCAGAGGTATGCCGCATGAGTTCAGACAGACTCACTCGGAACCATATGACGATCTTGAGCAGCCAGCGCGCGCACATATGGAACTTGGGGAGAGGGCCGTCGCGGAGCTCGCGGAGAGAAGGGTGGACTTCAAAGCTCCATACCCCAGGGAAGGGCGTGTCTTCCCACATCTCGATGAGCCAGTCGCCGTCGGACGACGACGTGCTGGTGGACGACTTGACTGAAGGGGAACCTTGCTCGTCCTCAGCGTCCATGGCGTCTGCCGAAGTGTCCGAGCCCTCGCTGTCATCGCCCTGGCTGTCGGCGGACTCCTCCTTCATGGCGCCTTCGGGAAGCAGGCGCGGAAGGTGCAGCGGGTATTCACCCTCTACCCACGAGGTATGCGGAGCTGGGGATGCTTGTTTGCTAGACATTGGCTGAGCGACAACGGTGCCCTGCAAGATATGGCCCATGGTCTTGCGCATCGCCTCGATGGCCTGCTCGTTAACATCCGCGAGCAAAGTCGGGGGCTTCCCGTCATGCCAGCCCACCGAGAGCGTCGCGATCCGAGCCATTGTGCGCGGAGTCAGCACGGTCGCCGTCTGGGGCAGGGAGGAGTCCGCGGGGATGGGTGCATGCAGGAGTACGCTCGGATGAGAGGCAGGGATAGTCAGCGGGGCGGCCCGAGTGTTCTCCTTATTGCTCGAGTTGGAAGCGAAGTCGCTGGCGGTAGGGGACGTGATGGTATCCGCTAGGGTGCGCACAGCGCGGACAGAAGTCGAAAGTTCAATCAGCGAAGTGGCGGCGTCGTCTGATTGGGATGGGCCGATGAGCGTAGGTTTGCGCATCTTCTTAGGCGGAGACTCGTCTTCCGAGTCGCTCGAGAGCGAGATGACGCTCGGAGGACGCCCGGAGTTTGCGGTTGTGGCTTGGGACTTGACCGGCGACTCCACCTCCGAGTCGCTCGAGAGGGAGATGACGCTGGGCGCACGAAGGGATTGGGGCATCACGCGAGCGTTGTCGTCGGGCGGGAAAGTGCCCGGCTCGATCTTGACGACGATCTCAGCATCCTTCTTGCCAGACAAGGGGGATGGGGTGTCCGGTGTGGGAGAAGATTGGTGCAGACGGCTGAAGTTCATCTGTTATTGGTCAGTTAGAGTGACACGTTCGGCATGGGCGGGAGCTGGACATACAGGGAAAGCCTGCGGGGCTTTTTTTGCCGGCGGGGTAGGAGTCTTGGGCACGCGTCGTGGCGCTGTGGTGGTCGGGCGACGACTTCGTTTGCCTAGACCGGATTTCTTAGGCAACTTGTCGACCATGTCCATCATTTGCTTTACGCCACATTAGCACCAGAATTGTTGAGGAATCACTGGTACTGACCTGAGTCAGCGGGGACCGGCGGTCCTCACGCTCGTTAGCCTGGAAGATGGTAGGAGACTGACACAGTGTCAGCGTGAGCGTGCAGCCAAATATCTACAACACGGACCTCGTCGGGAGGATCGACGAGCAGTGCCCCTGGAAGTTCCTGCCCCTCCTTCACGCAATCTGTCGCCGGCTCGTCGAGGGCGGGCGTGGGTGCGGGCTCGCGACTGGCGTCGCTGGTCTGCTTCTGGGTAGAGGGTGCTGCGACAAGGGGAGAAGGTGACTGGGCCTCTGGAGCAGGCAGAGCGTGCATGGCGAGAGGCGCAGAGTGGGGGGCCAGTGTCGCACTCGCGGAGCGCGGAAGCCGACTTAGCCGAGGTGGGGTCACGACGTTCCAGCTGTCCGAGTCGACTTCGGGCACAGGCGAAGCAACCTTCCTAGGTGCCACGAAGGTGGCGCTCGGCATTTGAGCAGGAGAGAGCGCACAAGTCGACTCGGGGGGCGTTGATTGGGGAGCTACGCGGGGTCAGCAAGGGACCACACATTCCGATGATAGCCCACTTACGATCATAGAGGCCGCGGGTGAAGTTGTCAAACGTGCACGAGAGACGGTCGACAGACCAACCGAGTTGCCTCGCCAAGTAGCTCTCGAAGCTGAGACCGTCGGATGAGAACGCAGTGCACGGACTGTGAACCATCAGCAAAGAGTTCAACGCACAGTGAGGCACGACTTACTGCTCGAACACGATCCTCTCGTACTCGTCCACACCTCCAATTGGGAACCATCCCACCCATCCAGTACTCTGCGCGACAGAGACAGCTACCCGCTTGAACAACGATATCATGATCTGGAGTTTGCTGGAGAGAAATATTGAGTGAAGGTCGCACACCTGGGCATTGCTTCGTGCACTCACTCCTCTCTGGACACCGAGGGACACACGGCTAGATCGTGGATGGCATGCTCGAGCCGTTTGGCGGCGCGAGCAAACTGCTCGAGGTCCTGAACGGCTGCATATTCACGTTCACTCGATGGTTCGAGGACATTTGCGGCGGGAGCAGGCTGGAGCGGAGAGACCGACGACGGCGAAGTGGCGTTGGTGCATGCTGATGGTGCGGAGACGGCCGCGGGAACGGGAATTGAAGAAGAACGCGCCGTAGTTCTGTTGTCCTTCTTCTTCTTGTCCTTCGCCTTCTGCGTGCGAGGCGTGCGATTGGGACTGAGGCCTTTGAGAAAGGTGCCTATGCGCTGCGGATAGAACACTTCAGATGCGCGATCACGGCGAATGGCGTTCAAGCTACTCACGTCGCGGACTTTCTCCAAACGGTCTGCTCTCTCCAACTCTGTCTCCTCTGGAAAGCGCACCAGCGTCTTCGCGCGGGGCTGGAGCTTCTTGCGCTGCTCGAACTCTTCTTCCGTCTCGGCGGGGAAGCACCCTGGGAACTCGTCGTTGTACTTGCGCGTCCAGTAGTTCCGACAGTCTACCCACCACGGGTCCTTGTGGGAGTCGGTCGCTCTCGCCAGAAGCTGACGTCCTTCCTCGGTTTCGCAGAGCGCCACCAACAGCGTGTACTCCTGCAGACGCCACGTTCGCGGCGCCATTACAGGGGAACGGCTGAGGCAGGGAAAGCTTGGAGACGCTGAGAGGATGCAGCGTAGGAGGTCTGACGCAGGAGACAAGGCGCGGGGAAGAGTGCCCAAGTGTGCGGGACTTCCAAGGTTTCGTGGCTTGTCTTCGAAGCCGTCACGCTGCCTTGAGAGGCCGAGGACCAAGATCTTAGATTAGACTTGGACTGGAAATTCCAAGGAGAAAGAAATAGGGTTGCGAGGAGGAAGCGAGATGGTTATGATACACTACGAGATACATGATGATAGAACGACAGGGACTCTTGTTTCTAGTTCGTGACACAGTCGCCAGGGGCGTCTGCCGGAGAGGGTGATGGCAGGACTCCACCTACATCTAGAGGGGGACGCACCGGGGCAATGGGCAGCCGTCCAAATCGGGAGACGAAACACGAAATGTAGAAGTCGATGGCGGCGCCGCAGAGTCGCGCATGGTCTTCTGCCTCACAGGTCCTCGCCTGGATGTCGCCACCGCGCAAATCCTCCGGAAATCCTGGCCAGCGAGCGAGCACTGCGATAAATGCAGCCAGGTGAGGGCGACAACTCTGCCAATCTACCTCCCCAGGTTGCTTCCAGCAGTCGACGTAAGGGCCATGTGGAGCCGGCACAACGTCCATTCCAGACGTTCCCGGGCCCCAAACCTGGGACACATCCGACTCTCGCACCCATCGCTCCAACTGAGGCCAATCATTCGTGCCGACCATTAGTGCGTCCAGCGCAAGCAGCTCGCAACGCCAATTTGTCTCGCAGGCCTCCCAAACTGCGCGTTGCCGAACCTCCATGTCTGTGGCCGCCATCTCGCTGGTGACAACAGTTTCTCCGAGCTCGGCCCGAACACCCACGTGATACGACGGGAGCGCATTGACCTTCCCAAAAAGACGACGGATGTTCGCGCGGAGGGAATGGCGCGTTGCTTCACGAGGCGCGACGCCGGGGGGGGCACCTAGACCTGTCTCATTTGTGTTGTAGTCGCCCCACAGCGCGTCGCGCCACTCGGCGATAGTCAAAGGGCGGCCGTCGATGGTCTGATCGAAAAGGCGCATGCGACAAAAGATCCGAATCGAGATCCACTGGTGCAAGTATCGCGAGGTCTTGGGGTCGGCGGGATAGCCCTGGAGGGTGTCTAGCATCCATGGCGGGGCGAAGTAATACTTGACGGAGCTGCGCGGTTGCGGCAGAGGACTGACTGCCGCCAGGGCGCGTGCCCAGACTCCGTATTCTTGCGCATGCTCGAACGCGTACCACTGCCGAGCGGGGATGAGGTTCTGCGGAGGAGGAGGAGGCAGGTCCACCCCGGTGGACGCCGCCAAGGCGTGCTTTTTGGCTCGCGCCCTCGCGCGTCGGGAAGGCTGGGTGGGAGTGGAGGTCTGGCGGGATGAACTTGCCACCGGCTGCGCGGGCAAGGAGTGGCCGACTGACTTTGCATCACTGTCGCCCTGGAGGAAGAACACTGGGGCCGCAGGGCCTAGCGACGAGTTGCCCTCGCCGACAAACATGGCGCCCTCACGGAGCCGTTTCGTCGGCGGACCATCCTGATCACCATCATTCAGCAGTTCAGGCAACCGCGAGATGAGCAGCTGCCTCCGAACCACGGCATCCATTGCCCGACGCCACTCTCCTGGCATGTTGAGCGCACCGGAGAGATCCCGCTTGGCGAGGACCAACCGAGGATAGGACGGGACTTGAGAGAAATCGTCTGGCAACGTTCGCGCCTCCACCACTTGATACACCACGAGGTCATGGCGGATGCGTTGCTGGAACCAGACAGGTATGCCGGCCCGATGCAATACCAGAGCATCGCTCAGATCGGGGGTCTGTGCGCCGAGCACGTCCCAAGGCCGCGTCCGGTAGTCTTCCCCATCCTTGACGACGTGGTACACATCTTGGAGCCATTTGAGCAGCCCCCAGAATTCCAAAGTCAGTCGCTGTATATGAGCAGCGAGGGAGATGATGACTCCCGACGGAGCCGGTAACCCGCGCATGCGGTCCAGCGTGTGGCGTACGCAGAGCATCAAGAAGCTGGCCGTCCTCTGGTACTCGGGTGGAACAGAATCCATCATGTGATATTCCGCAAACGCATCCACGGCGGCGAAGTTGAGCTGGGCTGCGACGTTGGCTGCCAGCCTTCCCACTCCAGGGATCCCACAATTCTTGTCAAGCTTCCAGTCGGATGCTGTGATAGTCCGCCACAGAATGGGCGAAGGACCTCTCACATCTTGGGAAGGGTGGCGAGGGATGCAGACGAGATAGAAGGCGTCACGGCTGAATTGCTGAGGCCACCGTGAATATTCGTGGCAACCCCATCGTCCATCGGCATACGTTGTAATTTCACTGCGCGCCACAGCGAACTTGGGCACATAATCAGCATTGGGTGTCGTGAAAGTGGACTCCTCGCTGAATCCAGGACCAGCGACAATACCGTGCTCCGTGTCCACGCTCCCTAGACGAGCTGCAGAAAGGTGAGCGACGGAAACATAGAAGAACCTGGACGGACACTCACGATTGCCAGTCTTGGTCTTCTTCAGTATAGGCTGGCCGGCAGGCGGTCCGGAGTCATCGCCTGCGGGAGACGGAGAGCGAGTAGATGGCGGCACAGAGGTGATAGGGTCTCCAACGGAGGACGGTGTAGTCGGTGTGGTTGGCGTGGCCATTGTGTCCAACTGAGAAGTCTACGTGTTAGCCGAGTCGCAAGAAACAGCATCAAGCACGTACTGGTTTCGCTGAGAGCACACGAGGTGAATCGGTGGGCGTCGGTTTTAACGAGGGAGACTGCGTGAATTGGGTGAGCATCCAGGCGCATAGGACTCTCGAGCCGGACATACAGCTAGATACCGCAAGCGGTGCGGCCGTCCACGTCGTCCTGTTGGGTCTTGATGCCCTGCGATACGTCCAACTGTGGGCCTTGCGACGTCTTGAGCACGATCTTCTTGCCGCGCCCGTCTTCTTGTCGTCCGGAGGAGCTTCCGTGGTCCCGAGACTATGCCTCGTTTCCACCGGAAGCGTACGTCTGTGTGCTTCGAGGAACGGGGTTATCCCCGTTCAACTACCAGCAGACGTTGTTGCCAGAAGAAGAGAGCCAGAGGGAGAGGATGGCTGAGAGAGGGAGAAATCGGTATAGCGGAGAGCTCGGGGAGTGGTATGAGGGACTTACCGACGCGAAGGGGGAGTGCCACTGTGCCAGCAGGTCGCGATGAGAAGCTGAAGAAGGCAGACTGTGGGACAGAGGCGTTAACGCCCTGGATGCGAAATTGCGAATGAGCGTGTCCAGCGGGTAAGCGCCCGCGCCTCGAAATTCGTCGAAGTCCAGCACTCCTTGTGCTCTCACCTGCAACTGCCTCCCGCCTCATGCCAGTCCCGCTTGCGCCGTCCTCCGCACATCCAAATCATCCTCAACGCTTCAAGACTTCTACAACACGACTTTCGCTCTTGCCAGTGGGATGGAGGACCATGGGATAGAAAGGTTGGAAGACTGGGCTAGAGTCGGTTGTGACGTGAGCGGCCAGAAAGTGAGTCCTCTTCGCCCGCCTCATACTTACCACCCTTCTCTCCCTCCACGCGCGCGGCTGCACTTCAGAATTCCACCGGCTGTCGGCCGAGTGTGATCATTCTCCTCGCATTTTGAGTGCTGGCCTGGGCCAGTTGTCTCGATGCAATTCCCTACTTCCCGCTCCCCATCCTCCTCCTCCTCCTCCCCCCCTACCGCCAGCGGCACACGCCTCCAAGTTCTGGTCGTGTCTCTGGCCCTGTGTTTCCTTCAGTCATGGCTAGGATGTTACCAGGCCCCTGCACGTCGCAGGGTCTGGTGCAGGCCAGTCGTGTGTGCTTGCCTGGCCCCTCGTTCACGCCACTCCTGGCCCACACACACGACCTCGGCGTAACGTTCAGACTTCGCTCCACACTGCGTTGGGTTGTTCGTCCATGGAACCACTGTGCCCCCTTGTGGCCGCCGTTGGAGCCTTGGCTCGATAGTGTGCTCGCCCAATACTCGCTTGCTGCGCGCAAAGGCACCCTCGATTCCTCCTTGGACCATTTCTCTCCTTTCGAACAATATGGCCATCGCCGTGTCCGACTCTCGCGAGCACGATTCTGCCCCCTGCCGGCGCCTGCTCTCATCGTGCCTCAATTCACATATGGTACTATACCTATTGGAGACGATTCATTGTTATCACCCATTGCCACGCTGTCGCTATCCCCGTTTTCTGTAGCTATTCGTTGGTGAGCACATGTCGTTTGTTAGCAGACATGCCTACAGGGAGAAATGGACACCCCACGTGGGTGAGAGCGACACCAAATGATACACAGTCCCATATGCAGACGCATGAGCACGCCCTCGACACGGTCACATGGGCACGTAGCGGCGTAACTCGGAAGCTCCGCCATTCCGAGGGCGGGACCACCAGTGGTCGGAACTGGTCCCCCAGACCACTTCCGACCACGTAGACCCTAACCCAAACCTAAGAATAGACGCCAGACCAGATGGGTCCATGTGTCACACGTGTACAGCCTTCAGGCGTCTACGAGATCTGGCCTGCTTGCTTGTCGACGAAGGCCGGCGGAAGTCATTATGATGCAAGACTAGGGTAGAATTACTGCAGCACTGTAGCTAGACCATAATATACAGAGTTCAGAGTACCACAAGATGTATGAGCAGGATGGGGAGCGAGGCAAATCAGCACGGCAACATGAACAACGTCCAAAAATACGAGACTTCCTGTCTCCCACTCCCACACCTAGTAAGGCACGTCCTGCGCGGGATCGCCGAGGTAGTCGATACGAAGATAGCGCACGCCCTCGTATTGGACGAGGAGGTGCTGCGAAAACGTACCCTCGATGTTGAGGGAAGGGAAGAGCTTGAACAGCGCCATGGCGGGAGCGTTGTCTGAGGCGGGCAGCATCAAGGTGCGTTCGTACAGCATCTTGGCGAATGCGAGATCCTGCATCGTGACCGCATCCTTCTGCTCGATGACGCGCTCGTAGAGAACCCGGACCTCTTGGAGGAACGACACGGGATGGAAGGTGCTGCCGCTCGAGAAGATCCCAGCCGGCTGCGGGTACGGCGGCGGCTCGTCGACGATCGGCGTACTCTGACCGTTGATCACCACATCCACCGTCCGAGACGATTGCCGTGCGCCATCCGAGCAAAACGCTTTCTTGTGGTTGATGCTCGCGCCTGTCCCACCCGGATACATGAGCTTCTGACAACGGGAACACATGTGATTGAATCGCTGCGATGATCATCAGTTGTGAGCAATCAACGAGAGTCATGAAGAGGAGAAGAACCACGTACTGTTTGTTTCTTCCCGTTCAATTCTCCGCGGACTTGAGACTTGGTCCCGAGAGAGACGGCGTGACAGTGGCGTGTCCAGAACTCCGTTTTGCCGGATTCCTTGGCTGTCGTAGAGAATGATGTCAGCCATGATCATACCGTGGACTAACTTCACTTACACTTGAAGTTACTGGTAGCGAGGCGGGAGAGAATCTTGGTCTCTGTCTTGCCGAGGTGCTCCATCAGCGCGCGGGGTGTCTTCTTAATGAACGCCCTGCCATCGCGGGCATTCATCGCCTCGAGCTCCTGGTTGTACACGGACGCCGCGGTGACCCAATCGAAGGGACTCATGTTGAAGGACGCCCACTTATAGCGTTCACGGAGGTCCATAAACAAGAAGAACTCCTTCCCGCTGGCGCCGGCGAAAGAGAGCGTGCGTGGGTCGATACCGGTAGCAATCGAGAACACTTGCTGAGAACGAGTGGCGCCTGTGATTGTGGGCGCGGGGACGCAAGGTCGCACGGAAGAGTTGGCATGGAACTCCGGCCGCCGTGGCGCGAAGAAGCTACTGAGGCGCGCCTGCAAATTCAGATGTCAGAACAATCAGGACCAGCCGAGGCAACTGCATGAGCTTACCGCAGTCGTGTCGGCCGAGGAACCTGCAGCGTTTGACGTCGTTCCGGCTGCAGCGCCTTGGGTACTAGAGATTCTGTGGAGACCGTGGAGGGAGGCGGAGGGTTGGCGCGTCGACGAAGACGGACCAGGCGTCCCAGCAACGTACAGCCGCGCCTTCTTCTTTGGCGGCGGTTCTGCGGCACCTGCTACAGTGTGCAAGGATACCGGGAGATGTGGGAATTCCATGGGGACCTGCGAGAAGATCGGGGCACGAACAGGGACTGCGGGAGCGGGCGAAGATGGAGGCTTCGTGTCGGTGGGCGTGGGCAAGGAGAGTGCGAATGTGCTCCGGTCAAGGCTGAGCACAGGCGACGACGACGCGAATGCGCTCCGGTCAAGGCTGAGCGCGGGCGACGACGATGCGAACGCGCTCTGGTCAAGGCTGAGCGCGCCCGACCGCTGCGTGATCGCCTCGAGCTGCCAATCGTCCTCGGTCATTTCGATCAAGCCGCTAAGCTCTTCAACCCGTGGTCGCTTGGTACCAATAGCCTATAAAGTGTCAGCTTCGTCGAGCTGCTGAACTTTGTCTACTAAGCGTACCTGGCTGCGATCGACCCCCTTGCCCTTGCCAGTGTGCGAGGTGCCATCGATCTGCAAGATGACCTGATCCGGCCTGACGTCGCGCTGCTCTTCCTGTGAGGGCGAGGGGTGTGGGACCATGGCTTGACGCAGCCGGGGCTTCGGGGGTGAGGCACCGGGTGACTTCACTAGTGTCAAGACATATGTTAGTACTGCTGGTACAGCTGCACGAGTGAAACGTACCTGATACGGCATCGGGAAGAACACCCCGGTCGACTGTGACATTAGCTCTAGGTGCTTGGGGAAGCGGGAGGTGGAGGAGAGCTGGATCGATGCCCAGCTCTCCAAGGACGTGCGCTGCGTCGAGGAGATCAGGAGCGGAGAAATCGAGGCCATCGTCTGGCTCGTCTTTGATGGTGGCGAAGCTCTGTTGAGCAGCGACGGCGGGGCTCATCTTCACCAAGCCGAAACTCTCGCCGCTGTCGACCTTGAGCAGCTCCGGCAGGGGGTGAATATCAGCGGGCGGTGGGTCACCTCGCTTGACAGCCGCATTGATCAGGGCGTTCCATGACCTGGCGCATGCGTTGACGAGGCGGACGTGGTGAGAACCGTGGGTGGACACGATAAACGGAGTGGGCTTGGCGCTGGCGAATTCTATGCGAACGTTGCGGCGGAGTATGTAGTCGTGTAACAGGGCGATCATCATCAGCAGGCCGCTCGCGAAGGACCGCTGGAGGCTGTTGAAGCCCTTGTGCACACCCTCGATACGGCTTCCATCAGAGCGGATGTCGTTTCGGGGTCGCGCAAGGCAGCCCTTTTGTACGTGCCCAAGCTGTTCGACATGTGTCTGCGATTGCGCATCGTCAACGCCACGTCAGAGAAGCAGATGAACACGAATGTACCTTCTCGGCAGCTGCGCTCCAGACGCCTCCTTCGGCAGACCATTTCTCGAACACTTCCTTCAGTCGCTCTTCTTGCTCTGCCTGGCTCCAATAAACAGCGGGCACCTTCCCGTTTGCTGTAGACTTGACGATAGCGCCTGACAGATCGCGCGCGACGGCTGCACGCTTTGGGTTCTTCGTACCATTCACAATGCAAATCAGGTACCTAGAAGCAAAGGAGTGTCAGCATAGCACGCATTAGACGCATAGAACCGATGACACACCTCATCATAAAGTGCCACAAGTCCAATACGACGAGGATGTGGGGAAATGCGGCGAGAATCGCGTTCTTGATGTGACAGCAGTTGTCGACTACTGCCATCTCGGGATCGGCGACACCCAAGAGTCGGAAACGGTCTCTGGTACTCTTAAGGATGTTCTCAACCTCGACGTGAGCTTGCGAGTGGCAGTATCGCTATACCAACGAGCTGGTTAAGCGGTGAAACGTGAGTACGGAGTTCGTCAGACGTACCCAGTTGATGATAAGGTTGTCCTCATTTATGACCGTCACAATGCCCCCCTGACAAGGTTTGGTGCGCGTCTTGTCCTTCTCCACAATCGTTGACTTGTAGGCGGCACGAAAAGTGGCGTCGAGAGAGATAGTGACGGCTGAAGGTGAGTCGTAAGTATGCTGTGTGTGAGAAGGGAAGCGCGGACCGTGGGAACCCTGTTGAAACTACTCACCGGTCTTCGAGCGCAGGCTCTCCTCCGACTCCGCTTGACGTGTTTGCTGACTGAACTTGCTGAAGACATCGGATATCAAGTCGTCTGAGATCGAACGGTTGTCGTATCCTGCAACGTGTGTCGCCACACCCGACGTTTCCGGATTGGAGAAGTTGCGCAACGGGATCCCGGTGCGCTGTTGGCCCAACTTCAGCTGGCCGCGTGGACGTGTAGCGTAGTAACTCTTGAGGTACGCAAGCCGTTGCTTGTGGTAGTGTAAAAGATGGAGCTCTGGATAAATGGGTCAGATGCTGACAACTGAACTAGTATCTCAGCACACAGACGTACGGCGAACATTCTCAGCCAACCCGGCCGCCGTAACAGACGGACGAAGTTCGACGATCAAATCGTATAGTTCTTGTGTCAGCGCGCAACGCTTGAAGAAGTGCGGCACTCCCACTACAAGCCTGCTGGTAAGTGCCAAAGTCAATCAGACATACGGCGGCTACTCACATGGCAGATCCCAGTGCTCGACCTTCTCCCAGAACCGGTGACTCGTCGTTACGAAACAATACCCAGTGTTCGCGCTTTCCTCGACCTCCTCGCCGCCTGCCTTCTTCTCGCCCTTCCGACCGCTCTTCCGGCAGCTCGTCTCACCTTTCAAATCGTTTGTCTGGCCCTTCCTGCTCTGCGCATCCGCCACTTCACAGACCTTGCATCGAAGCTGGACTCCAATCGCAGTCTCCTCTTGCATGAGGCCGTGCACCTCGCGGTGCCCGGTGGGGTTCCACCCGTTCCAAGCGATGTCCGACTTCAATCCGGCCATGCGGCACCGTGGGCACTGGTCGAGGACGTCCGGATAGTACACAGGGTGTACGATGGTTACCGGCTTCAGGTAAGCAGGATCTGGTGTGATCTCCGGGGCAGCGTTGCGCCGTTGAACGTGCAGGAATGATGGCGGGATGAACCGCGGACCGAGTAGGGGTATATTGGGGTTAAGAGGCACTGAGCTGACGCCGCTCTTCGCCGGCGGTCGTATGAGCTTTGCGAGGAAGTTGACGTACTCGCAGGTCTCTGCCACCCATACAAGCTGCGGTAGGAACACCGACTGGCCACTTGCAATGCGTTTGTCTCGCCATCCAGTCCAGCGCGTCGTGACCTGCGGGCACGGACAGCACGGTAAGTCGCAAGGTTCCAGTACAACTCGGATGATGGGCAAATACTCACGTTGCTTATCCACCGTTCAGACTGCTTCACTTGCTCGGCTCCGCTGTACATACTCAAGCACCAGTTGCGCACGACGTCGGGTTCAAACACGGCCATCTTGGCTAGCGGCCCCCTGGCAGGAACTAGTGGAATGGCGGGGAGGAAAGTGGAGGGATAGGAGTAGCGGGTATGTTCAAAAATCCTCGCTCCCCTGTCTATATCGGTTCTTCCGCCACCCAAAGAAGAGCGACAGCGCGCGCAGCCGCCGTCGCTGAAACATTCGTCTACGCTCTTTTGCCCTTCACGGCGACGGCGGTCAATGAGAAGTGATGGATTCCGTTGCTGTATACATCGCTTGCACCTGCTTGCATCTCACGCAAGGGTCCAGCGGCACATTCCGGAGCTACGCACTTATATGTCTGAAGTAGAGGGCGAAGTGAGCTTGATTTTGACTGCGTGCATTATACAAGATTTGATTTTGTTGACTACATATACCGCACATGAATCCGAATCCTTCTGTATACAAATCGCAGTACGCGTACATATGCTATCGGAAAACTGTCCTCAAGCACGAACAATCCGAAGAAGGTTGGCATAAAGCGAGTGGCTGTCCGTCTCGCCGTCATGGTGCAAGGTGAGAGTGAATCCGGCATGGAATGCCTGCCCGAACGGAAAACTGTTGAGAGACAGAGGAACATGACGGATCCCATGTTCGTTGTAGATAGGTAGAGCCCCAGATGTGGTCTATGAAATTCGACATGAGCCTGTCTGAAATGCGCATGGACATCGAACTTGCAGACATACCTCGCCCGGAAACCCTTGCCACCGGAGCTTCAGCTGAGGAAAGCCGGCATGGTTCCTGAACAGCATGGACGTGTCGACGTCACCAGAGACCGTATTTGCGATAGTCGCAATGATGCTCTCCGTCGGCCGCCAATTGATGTTCGACAGCTTGTCGTGGGGCCGTTCTTGGAGCCAACACGAAGCCAAGGGTGCTTCGCGGATGTCCTCGTCCGACCTTCCGGCCGTGATGCCGCTTGCTGTGAACAGGCATTCGTCCCGGGAGATCTCCCCATGATGATCGAAGAGTAGAGGAACCACGGGCTGTCGACCGGGAGGTGTAGCACCTTGGCGACGGTGGCACAGGACGTACCGTGTTTGCGTGCCTTCCTGGTTCTCGATAGCCCAGATGAGATCGAAACGAGGGAAGGTCGCAGCGATGTCATGAAACGGTGAGAGAATCATCTCTTTCCCGTTGTAGAGATCCACCCAAGTGTCGGACTGGTCGGAGTGCATCGAAACGCCGTCGGGAGAACTCAACGAGTCCATGGACATTGCGACGTCAGACATAGTGGTAAACAAGACGAGCAGGGAGGGTGTGTGTGCTGTGGGAAGTAGAGTACTTGGCTATGGAACTACATTCACGAACGACCTTATATGCCGATGACGGCCAGGCCGCCGGGCCAGCTAGCGTTGAGTCGGCGTTGCCTCTGCTAGCCTCCACATTGGTCGACTCAACCACCTCGGAACACCGCCTTGCCCCTCAGACAGTGCATGTCACTCGCGGGACGGATGGCGGATGTCGGCTATGACGTCGTAGGGAACCCTGTTCAACGATCCGCTGGCACTCGGCCAGCGCGGATGCATGCGCCGTCGGTGCAGAAGTTCGAGTTCGAACTGGGCGCTGCAAGAGAGTTTGTTTGGTCAGCACTTAGCCGAGCGAAGCTGCCCATTTATGGCAGGACTAGGTTCGCTTGTTTACCTAGGTTCGCCTTGCGTCCTTGTTGTTGGGTGCACAGCGGGAGGCGGTTGATACTGGCGAGAAGTATCAGAACACTGAGAGAATGAACGCACTGGCACGTATCTAACCACTGGTGTCACACCTTCTCCCCTATGTCGTGTGGCACCCTGGGGTGAGTTTCCGCGCCCCTTCGGGGCGCCCTGGGCCGCTGAGCGGCCCGCCTACGGCGGGCCAGACCCTTGGAATGACCACGTTGCCCGTAACTCGACGCGTCGTCGACACGCTCAGGTGACCGCATCAGTGGCGGATGCGGCAGCGACAGGCGGGCAACGACATTCGAACAGTGCTGCGGCACGCAGGCGACAGACGGAATTGGTCCGTCGAATGGTGCTGCGGTAGGGCGGATGACAGGCGGGGTTCGTTGTTTGAACGGTGCTGCAGCACGGTCAGCAACAGCACCGTGCCAGTGGACGCCTGTTCTGGACGCCGCAGCAGCCCGACTCAACGCCATATTTATTTTGCTTCCCATTGAGAGGCGGCGCTCAGTACTTCTTACCCATCCCGAGGTTCCTCCTTCTTCATGCCAGCCCCACGACTCCTCGCGCGCAGCCGCCTCGATCCCAAGACGTACCATCCTACGCTGAACGCGGCCGTCGAAGAGGCCTATGGCAATAACATCGATCTTCTCGTCTTCCCCGCGCTTGTACGACTGGACAAGCTGGCCGACGTGCAAAAGTGGCTGAGGGACGCGTCGGATGTTCGCAGACAGGCATGCACCTCATGTGCTAAGGCAGGGCGCGACTGCATCCTGCACAATGGGAACTCGCTGCGCTGTTTGTACTGTTATCTGACCGACGCGCGCGAGTGCAGCCATCAAACAGGTAAGTGAGCAATATCGCATTGAAGCACTCTTTGACGTTATTGCAGCAATGGAACGTCTGGGACATGCCAAGACGCCTCCTTGCATGAAGTACAAGGTCGCCGTCGGACTCAACCTCACGCCCGTTCCCGACGGCTTCGCATGGGCTGGAAAGCACGGCCAAGAGAAGGGGCTGCTCAACGACGTCCTGTACGGCGAATCGGGCGACACTACAGAAGGCGAGGGTATGGAGGACGAAGAGGAGGGTGACGAGACGGTCGGGGAGGAGGCAGGGAATAGGCAACAGGGCGGAGACGATGTCGAGAAGGGTGAGGAGGGGGAGGAGGAGGAGGAAGAGGAGGAGGAGGAGGTCGATAAACTGGAGGAGGAGGAACCTGCTCGGAGCAAGGGCAAGGCCAGAGCCGGTGGGCCGTCGACCGTGCGCCAGACCCAGCGCATGAGCACCACCACAACCAAGCTCACCGTTGCTCAAGTGCTCGATGCTCGTCTGAGCGACATGCACGCCACCCTGCGCGAGATCCTGACGGTGCAGAAGAAGCGACTTGCAGTCAAACGCAACTTCGTCAATATGTTGGGATCGGATTCGGAGTCGGATCGGGAGGCGAAGAAGACGGAAGAAGCTCCGAAAGGTACGCATTGCTCGAATCTATTCACTGATGCCCTTATGACTGATGTTCTCGTCCAGGACGAGCTGAGGCTGCAGAAGCTCCTGCAGTAGCTGCGCCCACACCGCCGTCTATCTCAACCAACGTTTCTGGGCCGTCGCGGCTCCCTGCTAGAGAGCAACCAGTCGCTGGGCCGTCGCGTCCCCTTGCTAGAGAGCAACCAATCGCTGGGCCATCACGCCCCTCTGGTAGTTCCCAGCGCAACTAGTTGGTTGGGTTCACCTTTTCTGCATGATATTCGTGTTTGTATCGGTCATGTACGCTTTGATTGTGCAGACAGTGGGCTGACATACATACAACGTTTGTCTCACGTTACTCATTCTCGAAGGTTCATCGGTGTCCTGTCTACGCATACGAAGTCCTGGATTGTGGTGCGCTGTTGTTAATCTTTTCATATCTCTCTCGGTCGGGGATGCTGCAGCAGCTTAATTGAACCGTATATATAACTGTTGCTATCTAAGCCAAGAAAGCGTCGGTGGCTCCGTTAGAACCGCGTATGGTAATGTTTTGCCCGGCGCCCGGTTCGAATCCTCGTCTGGCCACTGGATATAGCGGATACACCTGCAAACCTACCGGATGCATCCGGTGGGGCCCCGCATGTATCCGGGGCACTGACAACCTACCATAACTATGCCTCCCACTCCCCGTCGGCACACGGACCTTGCGAGGTAGTTGTAGGGGTTTGGCTCTCCGGGGGTTCGCTGTGCGTGAGGAACCTCCCGATAACGCCAACTGCATTCTCTGTCTGCATCGGCGTCAGCCGTGTTGCAAGCCATCGGTGCGAGCGTCGCACATTGGCAACTGCCTTCTTATCGTGGGACGTTGTTACGTTGCATTGCTAACCACACGGCGGTCACCGTCAACCTGCAACACAGCAGCCTGCAAGGGGCACGACGTCACCTCTCTAACGCTCCAAGGATGCAGGGTCGGCACTCTCGTCCGCGACGTTACGCGACCTAAGCACAAATAATTGTGTCAGACTCGACACCATTGCTTGCACGCACGATTCATTGCACTCGCCCGACAATGCACCGACGCTTGCAGTCGAAGCCCACACCGATACAGCATCGAGCCTGCTCCGCCGCATACCATGAGAGACACAGACGCATATCGATAGTTGTCGACGTGAGGCGGGGGATTGCATGGGTGGCGACACCAACAAATGTGCCCGCAGTTCGTCGACAGTGCATGAGTCTGAGGTTGGCCCAGCACAGCACGCCGATGCCACGTGTCCGACCTGGCCTGCATGGCTGCTTCAGGGCAGGCCGTGTCCTAGTCGAGACAGCCCATCTCATGTTTCTGCGGGGCCAAGCCGGACACACTCAGGCTGCTCGTGGAAATCGGTACTGTATATCCCACAACATCGTCTGTCTACATCCGTGGCCGACCCCGGTCAACAGCCCGGGAGTGTATTGCACTCCATAGGGCAACTGCTTCGTCTTCGCAAAGAAGTGGTGCGTGGTGTCGCTGCCTTGCACGTCTCTCGGAGTGTTTCAGAGTACTTACTTGTACACGTCGCCGTACGGCGGCGGCCTCACAAGATCAAATAGGCAGGTGTTAGCACCAAAGCAACAGGTCTCGTCGGTGGCGTCCTCTCACGACCTCCGTTCGGCTGCGCAATCTCACCGCTCTACCCGCGAGTCCTGTCAAAATCGTCGGTCGAATGTCCATGTGACAACGCAATACGGGAAATATTGCAGCGCTTCTCATTCCCACTTGCATATAAAAGGTCGACTGTCCTGACCGACCGTCGAAACCCTGCTCCCCTGTCTCACTTACCGCCATGGCATTATCCTTCCACACTCCATGCTGTAGTCCGTTGCCTCCTCCTCATCCCATGAGTGCCTTGCGCAAGGCTCCCCACACCGGTACATGCCAGTCGTGCGGTGGCACGACGAGCTATGTCTGTTCTGCATGTACGGGAGGCGCGTATTACTGCAGCCCGCAGCACATACTCGAGGTGGGGGTCGTCCTTCCTGAACATCCCCATGGTTCGCGGCTGAACCTCATATCTGACAGCATTGGCCTGTTCACCGCGAGCACTGCGATGGCACGCGTATCATCACACCTGAATGGGCGTCGAACTACTCCACGGACGTCGCAGGCGACGGCGCCTCCGACGCCTCCGCCTCCGATGAACCCTCTCCCGTGACTGACAAAGTTGATCCATACGACGAGTTCCTCGTAGCGAGCGTGGGCCACCACATCCGCACCGTCCGTGGGTTGTATGCTGACCCCTTGAAGGGTGAGCAGAGCTCGTCAACCGTGTCGACACGCGCACTAACCTCCGATGCAGACAGGTTGTCCTTCGTCGACATTCCAGTCATTCCCACCGACATCGACAGGGCCGAGGTCGGCACTGTTTGGGTGGCTTTTCTGCCCCAATATCTCGAAGATCCCGCCGCTAGGACGATTGTCACCTTTGGCGATGACCTACAGCCCCTTTCGTCGTCGTTCGGCATCTACTTCTCCGTCGACGAGTACCTCCACAAAAGGATGGTAAACTCGGCGATCGGTGCTCTTACTCGTGACTACCACCCCTGCCCTCTCCCCTGGTATGGGCCGGTTGTGGTTATGAAGGTAGTTGGCGACCCAGTCTATGACTTCGAGGACATTGGACTCCATGATCTACATGATGTTCGTGCGTACTTCGGCCGTAACCGGTGCCGCTAGGTTGTTCAATGCATCACACTGGTTTTGCGGCGAAAGTGAAAGGGTCGTAGTTGCCATCGTATACTGTCTAATCTCCTGTCCCCTTGCATCAGATAAAGCAAATGTATTTCATGCCTACATGACAGTATCGCGCGGCGTTGGTGCAACCTACTGTATCATTCAGTAGCGACCAAGTCTGTATTGGTGGTGCACGGTGAGACAGTATTTGTCGGCTATCAGAATGGTATGTGGTAGATTGTGTTTCATACACTTTGTGTTGTTAGACAGCATATAAAAAGTGTCGTGTGTGTCTTGAGTTGGCACCTTGATCATGTTACATGGGAACACCCGCTTGAACATTGTCCAATTCCCCACTAGCATATTCCCTCGCAGAAAGAAGAATGTCAGACCACTTCGATTCCTACAGCACACTTGATCATGAGCTGATCAGACACACCTTCTGCGTCTTTTACACACTGCCGAATGGTTCTTATCGAACCATGTGTCATCGGCCATACAACCCAGGGCTCTGCTGACCCCTAGCATACAGTTCAATCGGCCTCCGGTGGGAAAGACAGCATGCGAAGATCGGTCTCCTTCTGTGAAGTATGCATCTGAACCGAACAGGCATATCAGGGTCGACGTCTGCTGCGCTGACACCAATGAACCGTGTTCTTCTTACAGTACTCATGCCTGCGACAAGCATTAATTGTTGCTGGTGATTCTTGATAGCACTGTGTTCGCCAGGACATTCCGCTGGGTTCAGTGTATAATCATGGTGAGATTTTGAACATTGTCCGCACTCCGTCCGTCGGATCCTGTAACATGGAGCATCTGTCAATCGTCAGCTTCGAACTTCGCTTCACCACAGCAGCCGAACACCTGTACCTTTCATCCACACACGTTCCTGCATAGAATACACCACCCTGCAACACGTGTATCTGCTGCCGGGACAGGTGTGAATTGGCCTGGTTGCAACGGCGGGCATGGGGACACATTCAGCAAGTGATTTGTCCTGAGTAGGGTGAGGTGGACGCTTTAGGACGATTCATGTGCTTCCTGCGTACCTTAAACGTCCCAACGTCTGCAGACGACCGTCCGTACCGGACAGACAAACAGGCTAGGCTGTGAAAATGTGACACTGTTGAACCCAGGCGTGCCATATATTTCTCTTACCATGTGCGGCAGCAGACCTCCCTGTGCATACTCATCTTCATCTGCAGAATAAGGTTCAGCTTGTATCGAATAAGATTAAGCACGACATTTACTGTGGCGGTCGCAAGGATATTGTGTCTCTGATTATTCAACCTTGGACCTCTATACATCGCACGCACGAAGCATGTCGATGCTGTACTTTTGAGCTTCATCTGCGAGAAGCTGGCCGCCAAATTCGCTCAGCGCGAGCGATGACAGGGAAGGTTAGGCAAACCCACCGTAACGCTGCACGTCACAGTCGAACGCGACCGACCTGTTATGGCCCTGGAACAATATGCGAGACTCGACTGTCACAGCAACCCGCCTTCAACAGCATAGACACAATTCATAAGTTTACGACGTACCGCACAGTCGAACGTGGTTGATGGGAGACCGAACGAATCGTATGTCGCGCAGACATTTGAAGAGCGCCTGCAAGCGCTCTCGGAGTCCCGCTTTCCGACATTAGCGTGTGATAGCACCGGCTCCGGACAAATGCAGTCGCCGGACTTACACGTCATGTCTCAGTCTCGGGCACTTCGGCCGACCGTGGCTGGCGCACGCCCGTCGTGGCAGCCGCGCGGGTTAAGTCGACAATATGGTTCCACGCTGGCGGTGCAGTTACTGCGCACGCTTCATGCTCGTTACACTTTCTTGTATGTTCTTCATCGCCGTTCGCCCGTAGACCGGCGGACGCTGGCTTTGGAATAGCGAACGAGCGCACAGCACTCGTGAGCTTTCCTAGTGCTAGTAAGTGCAAGTCCCAGCTGCAACCGAACGTCGCTGCCCACTCGGCAAGTGGCGTGGTCGATACAGTGCTCTGACAATGCTTCAGTGCTAACCACAACTCCCTAGCCACCTCAATCGCCGCTTCAATCGGAACCCCTTCTACCCGGACGCCTACGATCCCCGTGGCCCGTGTATGGAGGACGTTGCTGCGATCGTGTGGGTACTCCCTCCTCATTTTGCTTCGACCGCTGAGGCCTCCTCGCTGCAAGGACGTGCTCGGCACACGACAACAAGTCGCACCATACCGCTGTCAATTAAACTGCGGTGCTTGTCCATCTCCTGCGACTATCTCGCGGTCGGCATGGCATACGTGCCACCTCTCCTGCGCCCGACCGTTTCCCCCGTCCTGCAGACGGGCGTGGTTCGCTGGCGGCCATTTGACAGCCATGTCCGCGACATTGGTATTCCCCTTTCGAACGCTTCCCACGCTCCTGTATGGCGCCGACCCGCCCGCGCGGGCGCGCGTGAAGCTTGAATGCAGGCGATGGATCGTCTGTCGTCCATGTCGCTTCCATCGTTGATTCGGCTTCGCCGCCTTCGTCCGCAGCTCCAACGGTCGCCGTGTGTGCCGTCACACCGTCCTCGATTGCATTCCGACTGTGCGTTCGCGACTACCAGCTGACATCTTTCTCTTCTGATAGTTGCAAATTGTGTTCACAACAGTCTCAACCCTGTTTCCCACCCTAGAAGCGCATGCCATCCACCAATCCCGCTCCTCCATACTCGCCCACCGAACCAGATTACACCAATATGGGTCTACCACCCGACTCTAACGCACTCGGATCTCCAATTCTATTTTCGTCCTCATATGTACTGGGTTCGCCTCACGATTCCATCCTCGCACCGCGCACTGCTCTTTTCCATCCAACGTCGCCATCTTCGTCCGCTCCATCAGTCTTCACCCCTTGTTGTGCACGCTATGACCGAAGCGAAGAGAGCCGAATGTGCATCGAGGCTTATTGGTGAGTGCCCTATTTGTCACTTGGTATCTGCATTCCCCCTCCCCTCGCTCCGCCGTGAACATCGCCCCTTGCTGTCGCATGCGCGCAACACATGGAGTACGCTTCCGGCGCGTGTCGATCCGATAGTTTACAATGTACCGGTGAAATTGGCAGTCGACCCGCGCACTGACACCCGGTTTGATTAGCTCATGCAATCCGGACTTTGCGTGACGTTTGGCCGCCCGACGACATCCCCCCCGCCTTCATCACGCCCACGCCGATGACTGTCGACGACAAGGAGCTCTCCATCCCACACTACTATTTCCCCCCTGTTCCCGACGGGCGGGCGCCGCCGTGCGATCGCCGCAGTAACCACCTGCCAACAACATCCTCCCCTCGAGCCCACTCTGCACACGCGACTGCGGCAGCAAGCGACAAGTCTGGCCACGTCTCATTCGTCGAAGTGGGTAGGGGCGCAGGACCCAGCGCTCTTCCCATCCACAAGTACGTCGACGTTGTGGTCCGCGGCTCGCGAACGACCATAGGTGTCTTGAGGACGGCGCTGTGCTACCTTGAAGTCGTCCGTCGCAAGGTCCCGATGTTTCTGCGACTGGAAAAGACATTCCGTTGCCACGGCCATTGCATCGCGCCGTCCATCCACCCTTCCATCACTCCGGATGTCGCCGAGGGCTGCCGGGCCCAAGACGCTACCGACGTCGGTTGCTGTGACGATGGGACTCGTGAGTGCCCGGCGGCGCGGATTGGCGATGGCGCCGGCGCCGACGACCTCGAACAGTCCATGTTCGCCCGCGGCGCTGCGCCTCTAACGCTCCTTGAGTCCGAACCCTTCCTGCTCCCAGACCTTCCAGATCTACCTTCGCCTTTATGTTGTCCCCGTAGAACCTTCCTTGCATCGCTCATTCTTGCGACAAAGTTTGTACAGGATCGTTCCTTCAACAACCGTGCATGGGCAAAGCTCGTTGACTTGTCGCCGAGAGAGGTCGGCCGTTGCGAGCGTGCCTTAGCGGCGGCACTCGAATGGCGACTGTGGGTGGGCAAGCTCCCCCCTGTGCCTTCACGTACTGCACCACACGCCGACGATAGGAACGACGTTGCGGCGGCCCGCTCCCAGAGTTCGACACCCACGACAGCGTCGGCTTCCATGCCAGTTGTGTCTGGAGCATTGTGAGCGACAACCCCCTTCGCAGGTCGCCACTCGTTGTCCTCGCCTCCCTACTTCGTTCCCGTTCCTTTCGTCGACTCGCTTTTACGGTCTGTGTCTGACTTATCAAGTTTCATCACGACTACGACAGTACTACATGACTAGCCGGCTGTACCCGCGCCGTCACCTATTTCGAATGCATAGTGGTACCGCGCCGACCTGTCTTTCGCGTTGCTACTGCACCACTAAAATCGCTGTTGCAGCCCGTCAAATTCCACGACCTCGTACCGGCACCAGTCCCACCGGCGACGTCACCTTGGACAAGCAGCCATGCGCAGCTCCGGCAGATATAGTCGTTTATGACGACGCTGTCAGCCATCGTGTTCAGGCGCGCCCGGTCGCAGACATGTACTCTTCAAGTCGGCCGGCGCGGCACTTTCCCCATGCAACAGTCGATTGCCTTTCAACCGCGGACAGCTGTCACGCGCACCCCCTCCTCGGTCTTGCAGCGCGTTCGACACCCACGATGACAGCCCCGTCATGCGCGCTGTCTACTGTTGTATCCTTATGCGGTCTTTTACTGTTGTTTGCTGCGTTCATCCTCCTTATGAACTGTATCCGTCTTCGCCCGGCCATCCTCCCCTTCCTCGAGAGCCACGTATTGCTTGTCTTTTGTATATATACACGTACCGATGATCACGTTTATGTTGAAGTTGACTATGAGTGCACGTCCTCAGTTGCCGGTCACAGCAAATCCCCCTACAAAACCTGCATTGCTGGTTTGTACGTAGACAGTGCAGTCGCTCTGCGCACCGCGGCGCCTTGTACAGATGCTGGGTCGTCACGACTATCCCCCCCTACACTGGCACCGCCTGCCTCGACGCCGGCATCCGGTGCGTCAAAGCTCAATTCCGATCTCACCGACCCATGATGTCGCTACCGCTATCTGTATCCTACCCAACTGCGCCTAGTGACCTCAACGTGTGTATGTGATCGATTATCTGGCTAGGTACTGCCGGCCCCACTGTATGTACCGCAGGCAACATCTCATCTCAATCAGCACGGCGTGTTTGCTAGCCCATGCAACCTCGGACTTGTCTCGCGCGTTCACGTCTTTCTCAGCAGAGCTCGGAGTCCGCTGTTCTGTAGCAGAAACAAACGACAGGCAAGTCCGTGGCGCTCGGACAACCAGTGGCGGCTTCCTCGATGAAAACCACGTGGACGATATGCAACGGCAGTCCCCACTGCGCCCCCTGCCTGCGTCCGCTTCCAGCATATAGCGTGTTCGACATCGAATAATGCAAGCATCGGTTGCGCGTCGGACCACGCGAACTTGGCCACTTGTGCGTGCAGGGCGTCCGTCGCAATCTACTGACCTTGGCGATTCTCGGGAGGTGTCGGCCCCCGCCCGCACTACTGCCTGATAGACCTCGCCATCGCAGGGGTCCTTGTGCTCTCGCTCTTTGCCGGCTCACGCACCCAGCAACGCCGTCGCTCTTTCGGGACATACTGGACGCGATGGTCCTAATGGAACAAGTGTATTCGCGGACCGACGCATCCGCGACTCGCTGCGCCCTAACTCCTTTCAATGCGCACAGCCATGTCGCCAAGACGCCACCGTGCACCGCATTCGCTATATTGGGCCGACAATTCCGTTCCGGAACAGAAGTTCGTTTCCTCAAGTTTTCTCATCCAAGACCGCACGTGGGTACTCCTCGACATCCCTACCATTCCCTTGGGCTCTCACTCACAAGTCAAAAACTCTGCCACGTGCTTCCGCTGCCATTCCAGGACGAAACCGTCCGCGTGCGGCGACCTCTTTTCCCCTCAACAGCGGCTCCGTCGTCCGCGACCCCAACGTTTGTCGTGCTTCTCTTCCTCTGACGTGTACAACGACTGCAACCGACTTGGGGGCCGACCACGACACCTTTCGAAGCACAGGGTCCTACACTCTTCCATGTCCTTACTATGCCCGCCGGTCCTGACGTTCAATTCATGATATCGCCGCTCCAGCCTCGCGCGCGCCATCGCGTGTTCACCAAGACTCCTCCATCAGGTACCCACCTAACCGTATGCAGTCGTACCCCATTTTGAAGATCACTGACGGCGTTGACGTGTGTGCAGGACGATTGGCCAACACGTGTTCATCTATCCGAGAACCGAATACACCATGTCCGGTCCACCTTCTTGCGCACATGGCAGGCACCCGAACAGACCGTCTACCTACGACTTCATCCTCGCAGGCCTCCCAACCTCGTGTCGCTGGCCCGATTAGCAGTCAATGCTTCTCGGTGCTTATCCGCTGCAAGCTCGCTCCCTACTCCGCGCATGATGGGCCTTCGCGCACACACGCCTGTGCAGCTGATTCTTCACAATGAAGTCGTGACGTGATCCTGCCGTGCCTACTCGTTGGCGCCGACGTGCTTCTACCTCGACCCGTGTCTGTAGAAGACCGGCGAACCCTTGCGGGGCTTGCGCCCGATGTCGGTCGCCATGCGTGTGCAAGTTAGCACCGATCCGCTGGCAGTCCCGTACAGTCCGCACTGTTCCTCTGCTATCTCAAAAGCGCCTGAAGGGACTTCTTGCCCTGCCGATACCGGGACTCGTATCTACGACACGCCCTTTTCCTGTTCCAAGTATGACCCCCTTGCGGATTAGACCGGTGCCAACACCGATGCCCTGACTGCTCGCTGATGATTCTCGCAGATGTCACCCTCTTTCCCTGCGATCCACGGCGATCTATTCGGATTTTCTTCGCTTCATGACACCGCCGCAGGTGTGCCACCCCACATCCCGCTCGATCGCGGACAACCCTAGCCTGTCATGTAAGCGCGATCTCCCTAGAAGCCATGTAAGCATCCGCCGGCTCGCCCGATTTCCTCAAATTTTCCTTGCTGTGCGCGTAGCCGTACTGAAAGAGTCGGCGCTGCCACCGCCCATCCCGGGCGCGCTACGTCACCCTGCGTACGCCTGCCTGTTTGCCTCACCGCTTCCCATGCACTAACCCTGTCGTCCCAGATGAATGTCCGTTCTTGCCGCTTCATGCTACATGTCGGCGTTTTCACACGGAATCTCACATTCTCGCTCGCACCGCCCACCCGACAGGCGACGGACACCCCACTGCGTCAATCACGCACCGTACTATGACGGATACAACTCGTCTCGCTCGACATACGCTATATAGCTCGCTGTGCTGATCGCAGTGAGTACTCCAACCAGCCACGGTACGAGGCGACGCGAGCTCCGCGTGCCGTCATGCTCAGGTCCTGTTCCCCTCCCGTCGACGTCGACGTACCGCTACCACCACCTCCGCCCGACACTTCCGATCTCCCACCGTACACCTCGTGCGACGACGCAGCCGAGGGGGCAGACCGTTCCTGCTTCGTGGCCGATAGCGACTCCCTCGACGCTCCTGCGGTGCCGTCGGCCGTGACAGGTCCGGATTACGAACTAAAAGGACCTATTATGTAAGCTCATCATGCCTGCTCGTCCACGCGCTCTTCTTAACCATAGTCAGCCTTCCTCTAGACGTCTTCTGCGTGTTAGTCGAACACAGCGAGTTCGCCCTCCTCGCCAGTTGGCGAGCAACCGCTAAGCCACTGTTCCGAGCGGTGGGCGCAAACTTTCGATTCCGTTACGAGAGATGCATCCGCCCATTCATCCCCAATATCCGCGCGCTCGACGAACTCCTTATGCGACACGGAGGTGTTGTCTCGGGTTCGGTGGCACTCCGCTACTTCCTCCCACGCACTCTCTGGGAACCGAACGACATCGACATATACGTGCCAGAGTCACACTTTGAAGACTTCGTCCGTGCCGCTACCGATCCCAGGCAGCTCAACTTCACGCTATTTCCCCACCACAGACCCTGGCAGACGCTGGACTCCCGTGAGAGCACGGCTTCGGTCGACGGTCGTTCCCACAAAACTGTGGAACCCCTTCCTGCTTCCCAGGCCGGTAGCGACTCCTCGTCTCAAGCATCGGACGACTCCTTCAAGCCTTCCACCCACGTCGGCATCCGCGAGGTGCGCCAATTCTACACCACCACCGATCGCCGCGTCGACGTCATATCCGTGCCCTCCAACAACCCCGTCGTCGCCCTCAAGCACTTCTGGTCGTCGTTGGTCACAAACTTCCTCCGCCCGAACATGGCTTCGTGCGGCTTCCCGCTGACCACCCTAGATGGAGTTGGCGTCCTGAAGCCTTTCATGACCAACCGAGACCAGAAGGCTGCCGACAAGTACGGCGTCAGAGGCTTTAACCTGCGTTCGGACCTGCCCGCCGACGACGACAACTTCTATGAGAACGCCTTCTTCGGCACTCGCAAAGCACTCGTCGTCCCTTTCCGTTCCTTTCTCTCGGATCCCCAGCCTGCGTCGCCTATCATTCGTACCGACCGCGGATGGGTTATCTCGTCGGCATGGCCTCCTCCCGTTCGTGAGTCTCTCCCGACACCTGTTGCATCCAGCTCCCCACTGACTCCTCCCTCATCATCCGAAATCCTCGACGGCATGCATGCCAGCCATACAACCCCGTCGGCCGCCTACAAGACGCCTAAACGCATGATCTGCGCGCCTTCCCGCAGTATACACGCGTTCCCTTCCCCTCCTTGAAGGACGTCGCCATTTCCGGACTGTAACCATAATCAGCGTTGAATGTATGCCTTTCCTGTCGTCGCTCGTCTGTTCGCCACTCCCCGTCTCGGTTACATATCGCCCGTTGTACCTATCGAATGTCACACTTTCCTATTGAATACTGTTGTCCTCTGTGCAGACCGCCCGCTGAAACACCCGCTGTCCAAGTCGGCTACGCCCCATGACTGGCGCGAGAAGATTATCACACGCTCTCAGGCTGCCGATGACCTCCCCACCCTCGAACGCAGTACGCTGCTAGTAGAACCTATCTGGGCTACACCTGACAGGCTTCCTCGCCGAGATCTCGACGACTTCCTACACGCCTTGTTGTGCCGATACAGGACCGTCGCTACTCGAACCGGTTTCGACTTTAAGTTCGGACCCTGTGAACCCGTTCATTCCAGTCGCGCACATGCGCGATCTATGTACATCGACGTCTTATTGCACCCTCTCCGCCTCGACACGTTCCTGGACGTCCTCCCGCTGCACTGTTCACGCAGAACGTCTCTGAGAATGCGTGACCGCTAGGGCACGCACCAGTCTCTCGGCGACTTCGTGTGTCTGCCGGCTTCGGCTTTCTGTCCCTTATATGCACTCTTCAGTGTAGGACGGGACCCAACCACCCTGTTCCCCTCCTTCCCCACCAACTCCATCACCAGCAACTCGCCCCTCAACCCCTCCCCACCTACACCTCAAAATGAATCCATGTAGTTGTCATTTTCATTCGTATATCCACAGACGTGCGCTGATCGTCGCGATCCTATCGCATCCGCACCAGCTCCCGGTCCGCCCCCCCTCGATCAGCTAGGCGTAAGTCGGCTGTCAAGTGTTCTTCCAACGCGTCGCACCCCGCGCCGACGGTTGTTACACCTCGGACACTGATACGCACGTCTCTAGCAGCCCACACAGACCGCCGAAGGAATACTCGTTCGCGGTGTACATCCGCGCCGGCCGGTGAAATGCACGTACTGTCGCGACTGTAACAAAACGGTACGATTCGTAAACGTCTCTAGTTCTCGAGCTTACCGTCTGCAGTGTCGGGCTGCGCATCCTAGCAAGGGTCGCTGCGACCTGTGCGTCGAGCACAACAAGGAGTGCTATTACGATTATCCCGGCGAGTTCTACAACGGCATTCAGCCCGGCCCCGGGCAAGCCCCTCCAATAGATCCCCAGCTCTGGCGTGCGCCGAAAGGGGAGTACGGCGTCCTCGACGCCAGCTACGTACGTCGTCCTCCTTGCACCTCCGAATATCAGTGTTCTTATCCCAAGCGTACCCAGGCCAACCGAGAGATGTTCTTACACGGCTTAAACGTTCTTCCGCAGCCACCTCCCGCACAGCCCTTGCCTGGAGGGAGTGACGCCCGACCTTCTGATTCCGGCTACGCGCACGGACCGCCGGGCGACACTAGTCGGGTCGAACAGCCCGCAATGGGTTCACTGAGGCCTCCCCCCACCTTTCCCGCCTCGTCTTCGACATCCCAGGGGGGCTCTGCGCGTCTTCCCGCTACAACCCAAGGCCCGTTGACGCGTGTTCCCCTACCTCCCCGCACCGCTGGACAGCGTCCTGACCCCGCGGCGGGTCAACCTTCTTACGTCGCATCCGGCCAACATTCTCTGTCTTGGAACGCCTCCGCGCACCAGGCTGCGCCGTACACTCACGCTGCCCAAACCGCACCCGCACATCTAACCAGAGCCTCTCTAGACGACACCCGCGCTGTACCCCCTGGGTTCTTCCCTCCGGGCCCACAATACAGAGACGGCGTGGGATTCCCCGGTCGAGAGTCGTATTCGTTCGATGGGACGTTTGCTCCTTATTCCGCCACGAACAACTACGTGCCGCACGACATATCCGCTCGCTCTCCTCCTGCGAGCGCCGCGCACGCCGTGTCTACTCCGCCCGGCGGCAGCTGGCAAAGTGGCCCCTTGCATTCCTCTCGCCTCGACATCCATCCCGCTCAGGCCGGAGCCGTACCGCGGCATTCCCACATCCCTCCCCGCACAGCGTCGTTTGTCTCTGTCCCGTCGCGACATTCCTCGATGATCCTCTCTGGTCCCGGCGTACATGATTACCAAGTCGGCAGCAGTGACTCAGCTTTCGCTGCTCTCGACCGCGCCGCCGGTCCCGCGGCCGCCGCTGCACTCGACACTGCCGTGAACGAAAGTCGCAGAGCCGGCGTCCTGTCGGAACTTGATCGAAGGGCCGCTGTCGTCGCCAGACGCGACTCGCAGGACGTTCAAGCCGCGTCGTCCTCTTCGCGCACGCACCGATCCCACGAGCACGTCGTCGCTCCGAATGTGCCACTGTTCACACTCACGCCCCTGCAAGGCCGTCCTCGTGGTCCGATGCCGCCTGCACCCTTCGCTCCCGCTACGAACCTCGGGCCGTCCGGGTGAGCATCCATCTTTGGTTTCCAACCTTTTCCAACCGTGACTGATCAACACTTCTCCTGCAGCGGACCTTCGGACTCTGCGCCAACCTGAACACGTCCACGCCGACGGCGTCTCTGGTGTCGACCTCTGCCACACAAAAGTCCTGCACCTCTCTTCGATCCACTCATCGTTACTCTCGTCTGCCGCGGGTCGCCGCTACGTCTGCTGCTGAGATCCTTGTCGGGTTTCGTACATCCTGTTCTGATATCTGTACGATAGTTTGTAGTTCGCGTGCCCGTTGTTCGCTTCGTCGTGTCCTCTCCCGTCCATTGTATTTGACTGCGCCATTCTCTCCGTCTCTGACATGGACATGGTAACCATACGTAGCCACGTCCCCTCCACACCGAGTTGCTCGCGGTAGAACATGGTCGCTCTTGCTCGAAAGCCCCCAACGCTCATACGTTCCCGGTCGGTCCTGCTCCCAAACTCTCCTGCGTATGCCTGTCTTGCATCCACCGTAGCGTAAACCGCGCAAGCCTCCCTCCTATCAATTCTTCAATATATGAGCTCCCATCCGCCAATCAAAATGCGCGTCCCCTAAACTTGCGCTGGTACCTTCGCGCAGGCGTCTTTATGCAAGTGCAAGGTCGCGGACGGACATCGTACATGAACATATATCTGAGACCTGACAAGTCGCTACCCTATTGTACAACGTGATTTCCCGAACACAGCGCTATCGCAACTCTCAATCGCCGAACCTAATCTTACATTCGCAGCTAAACACCTCCTTCGCGGCGGTCTCCAATCTCGGCCATTTATCTCCCGCCCTTCATACCTCGCCGTTTCCCACCGCCGACTTTGCCTCTTCCCCGCTTGGCGCGGCCGCCGCCGCCCTCTTCGTCGGACTCGGTGCGCGCGCCCGACCCGCGTTTCATACCCACCTTCATGCGCCCCTCCACGAGCCCCATACCAGTCGACGCTTCTGTTATAGTCGAGCCCGCCGATGTGTAGGCACCGTCTTCGTCCTCCGACAAGCCCAACCCCGCCGCCCCGCCATCCCCTACCTGCTTTCCACCCCCTGCATCATCGTCGATGTCCATCTCCGACTCCGACTGTTCGCCCCCCCCGACACCTTTGTCGACGTCTGATGAACCTTCGGGTCCGACACCCGTTTCCTCCTCGACCACGACCGGGGCTGCCGCCTGCGTCGCCATCGCACCCGCTTTCTCACCGACCACGCCAGGCGCCATCTCCGTACCCGGATCCGCGGTTACCGGCAGTTCCTGCGCTTTCGCGCCCGGCCCGCCGCCCCCAGGCTTCTTTTGCACTTCGACGCTCGCATCCTTCACAGCGTCCGCCACCGCCGCCTGTTCGGCTGGCGACATCAATCAGCACCACCGCCAAACCCTACGGACGCCGACTCACCATCCACCACCAGCCCGACACACAAACACCCGTCGTCCAGCACCGTTTCCGCGATAACCAACGCAGACGTCAGCGGGTAAGCCTCCCGGTTCGCGGTCTTCACCCGAATGATGTGCGTGACCATCGGTACAGGACCCCAGTCCTCACGATCCTCGACGTAGATGAGCGAGAAGACCAAGCTGACCACGTCGCCGTACTCCAAAACGTTGGGCGTGCAATCCCCGATGTTCCGCAACCGACCGCCCTGGATACCGCATACCTGCGGCCGATTCGGGTTGGCCCGGTAGTTCTTCGTCCGCTTGTGCGCGTTCACGACCCACTCGTGCAGTCCTTCCGGAGCATCCGGGCGCCCGCCTCGCGTCTCGCATGTCAGGAACATCGGCACTCGGAACCAATACCGCACGTGCCACGTGCTTCCGTTCTGCCAATCCCGACGCTTCACTTCGCGGGCGTTGAACCCATCGACATTCGTCATATACGCGTCCAACGCCTGCTGCGACGTCAGCAAATCTCCTCGCGGTCCAAAGGTACGAACACCCACCGCCTGCACCTCCCATAAGTCCTTGTCGTGATACGTGTCGATCGCATACGCGTAGGCCGCTTTATAGCCAGCGTGGCGTGCACTGATCCACGAGAATTGTTCAGTCTATCGCCCCATGACCTTGCATCCGAAACTCACACTCTGTTTTCTTCCAGTCCCGGTGGCACAGGCCCCTTCGGCGGAACCAAATTCCCGGTCTCGTACGGGTCGGCTTCTGCAAAGACACCCGCGAAGACAAACGACGCCGGGATGTTGGTCCCGTATCTACATATCTGACATGCACGACTGGTCAGTGACAACCTCGCACCCACTCCACCACACGCGCCCGACGCACTCACCACCCAGTCTGTCTTGCGACTTTCGGATTGGACCGCCTCGATCACAGGCCGCTCTGACACCAACGAGTCTACCGCTTCCGCCAACGGCAGGTCAGTCGGACGGAAACGATGCTCCTTCCACTTTCTGACAGCAGCTGCCGTTATGTCGTCCATCTTCGGATAGCGGTGAACAGCGACAGCAAACAGGGGAGTCCAGACAACGACCACTAGCAACCCGAGCCCGTTTATATACGTTCTATCTCCCGCCACGGTTTGTACCACGCTGTCGTGTAGTCCGCTTCAGGCGGTTCGCAGATCCGTCCGCACTCCAGTCGCCCACTTGTCTGGGGACCGCTAGCATCTCTTTCGCTCCCCACCTCCCCTGAATGCAGTAACATGCTGACATGTCCGAAACTTGCTTGCAGAAACAGGGTGCTCCTCGATCGAGTCCCCATCCGCTCCCAGACACACCTCGCCGGTCCCGACACCCTCCAAATTCTCTCCCGTGCCGCCCACACATACTCACGCCTGCTCTGCTTGGACAAGTCGATCGACAACTTCGACAGATCGCCCTAGAACATATCATCGGCGACATGTGCCTCTTCCCTCTGGCATATTGCAGCTACCCCCGTTTAGACCACCCCGCCCACACCATCCATCTTCCCTGTCGTTCCTACCACGAGGTGACCCTTAAACTGCCTCAACCCACCCTCTCCCCTGTCGGCCGTATGCAGAACTACCTGCAGCGGCTTCTAGCACGCATTTCCCTGCACTTGCCATTAGTTGTCAATCTTCCTGAGCAGATTCGTGATCGTACAGCGTTGCTCATGATCCACGAGACCCTACCGCTGCAGACGAGAACACCGGAGGGGGAGGGGTTGCGTTCTTCCCCCTCTTGTACAGACGCCATGCCCCACACCCGTCCGTGTCGTTCACGACCCCATCATCGGCCGCGTCTATTCCCAACCTCGCGCCTCCCTTCAGCCGCGTCCGTCTCGGATCAAGCACTCCATATAAAACCTCTCCTGACCTGTCCTGCCCGGGTCGCGTCCTCGCGTCGGTGCTATCGTCGACATTGCCGGCTATCACGGTATGCCTCGTAGTCGCTCCAGACCCGGCCTGCGCTCTTCCCCTCCGGTAGTGAGTCGTTCCTTCCTGCCGCTTCTTACGTGCTGTAGCTCACACTCGTTACTCAGACCCGCCGGCGACCGGCACCATCCCGCCCTCTCGACGCTCAACTACATCAAGGTAGCTCCCGGGGCATTCGAGAGTGGGTAGCGCACGTCAACGAACATTATAGAAAGGCACGCAGAACATTTTGTCCTGGAACTATCTGCTTAACATCGTCGGCATCCAGTGCCGCGATACAAAACTTGTAACCGCCGTTGTGTACGCTGTCGGTAGTCGACGGGCACGGCCGATCCGCCTTCCTTGCTTCAACGATCCTGACGACGACCCGCGCTCGACGGGCTTAATCGACGACGTCCGTGTCGGCCCTTGGTTTCCCCACGGCTCGCTCTACAACCACATTCACACCGTACCGGGCACGACGCTTACGCTCCTCAACCACTACACCATCATTACTTCCCGCCGTCCCAACCAAGCCCCTCGCAACCAGGCTGTGGAAGCGTGCCTCGACACCGGTGTCAGAGGTAATGTCATTGTACTCCGACACCACCAGCGCCACCACGCGTCCGTAACCAACGTCCATTCCTCCGAACGAAGAATGATAGATTATGTTGTCAGCCAGTAAGCAACCCCCCACCCCTCCCTACCCCACTTCTCGCTTCTGTTCTCATGAGAATCTTGCTTCAGATTCCTAGCTGCTTCTGGCGGCCGGCGGCGGAACGCAGCTTCCTGATTCTCCCAAACCCCTTCCTATCTCAGCCGTCATCCACAGTCCTTATCGATATTAGCAACCGACCACCATGAACCCCTTTCCCGTCAGCCGTCCACGCTCGTACCAGAACCCGCTGTATGTAGTACTTTCAAACTCAATCTGACGTCGGATCCTGCCTTCCCGGTCGTCCCAGATGACCAGCGCCCGATGTTGAAGCTAGCCCCGTTGGCTGCAAACATCCACAAATACAGTCCCATGTTCCGGCCGACGTTCACGGACCTTCTCAGACGACTGCCATGAGTCTCCCCGCCGCCACAGACCCTGCAAGAAGTTTGCCCCCTGCTGTCAGCGTCGGATCGGCGTTGTAGCTGCTGGCTTCTATTCGGCTATAACGTGCCGCTCACCGACCTCCCTTTTCCCTCGAACACTGACCGAGCGCTGTACCGACACTGCACCCTGGTTCGATGTCAATTGCTTCAAACCATTGGATTCCCCGCTGTATTCAAACCCTGGCGAACGCACCGTGCCTTGGCCCTGACTGTTGCTTCCTCCTCTGTTGCTTGACAGGCTCCCTCTCCGAAGTCGGACTTGCCTTCTTACCGGAAGCGGTCTGCCCTCCTTCGTTTCCCTCCCCTCGTCCCAATCGCGGACGTTGTCTTCACATCACCCGCCGCCGCCCCGTCCCTTTGTACGCACGCTGCGGTTAACACTTGTCAGTCTACACTCCAATCGGCAGTTGTCTGCCGAAGCTGCTCCTCCCGTCCATCGAACCCAGTTCCGCCTTCCGGTACCAGTCAGTCGCCAAAGCCCACCCCCCCTTTTTTTTCTGCCTTCCCTCTCACATCATGTAGCTCATATTGGCTTCGTCCCTTCGCGCGGCAACTCGTCTGCTATTGACGGGACCGCTGTCTCGCGCCAGGCCTGGTCACACCTACCCGCCCTCCTTAGCCACCCTCATATACAGTATCAACGTAACACACCTATCTACCGTCCGTTCTCCTCTAGACGCCGCATTCACTACATAAGTACAGTCGACCAGGTTCTTTCCCCGTCGCTGACCTTGTCGTCCGCCCCAACCTGGCCCTTGATGACCACCACGCTCCCAACTTCTACCCTCGTTGTCAAGCGAGGTTCGTTCATCGCCGCCTGTTATCATCCCCAACCGCGAACACTGACTCTAATCATCGTTCCTGTCCACCGCACCATCCTTCGCCGGCGCACGAACCTCCTTCCTCTTCAGACGGGTACGCATTCTCGTCGTCCTCCGCGCGATGCTCACTCACGCACACACCTGCAGTCGGCTCCAGCCCTTCTCGGCCGAGAAGGTTTGCACTAACAACTTGCGCACGTTCTTTTCTGACTCCACTGTCGATTCCTGCGGCTTGACAGCTCCGTCATTGTGTACAAGCGGTTCGTGGCCCGCCTTGTGATTCATAGCTTCCTCCGTCGCTGATGACATGCGCTCATAGCTTTCATGGAGCCTTGACGCCGACATCCTCGACGTGCCCGGGTACGCACTCACGAACCCACGCCGTAACTTGACTTACAAAAACCAGCGTCGTCGACGACATTGCTGCCAGTCTCGTCGCTCAGGTGTCGGCGCACGACCTGCTGGTTTGTCTGTCTCCACCTGTCCTGCCACCTCGTTGACGCAGCTCTGCAGGTCCACACGGCGTCGAGCATTGCCGCTTCTTGCACGAAACACCCTCACTTCTCTACCCTTGCCGGTCGTGTATTCGTTGCTTCCCTGCACAAGGTCACCGACAAGACATTCTCCGCCTGGGTGGAACGCTATGCGACCGGTAACACGCTTCTTGTTGTTGTTGTTGCTTCCTTGTACTGACCGTGCACGGTAGTCTCCCCCAGTCCCTTCCGGCCGACCTTTGTCGATCTCGTCAAGCGCATGGCTACCGACATCGACGATGCCGTCGTCCATTCGCGCGACTTCGACTTCACTTAGTGCGCTTTGTTCGCTGTCCTGCCTCATCGTCGCAAACTCACCTCTGGCCGCAGTACCTCGGTTCGCGCTCTAGCCCACACCTACCTGCTTCGCGTCGACGGGCGCGTGATTGAACGACCGCAGTACCTTTACATGCGTGTCGCGCTTGTGGCCCATGCCCCTGACCTCAACCTCGTCATCCGCACGTACGATGCGCTGTCCCGCCATCTCTTCACACCGGCCTCGCCCGTCCTCTTCAACGCCGGGACACATTCGTCGAACTATGCGTCCTGCTTCTTATATATGCCCGACACATCCACACCGTTGTCCCAGCTCAATAGCACAGCTGACCTCGATACTCTCTGGCTGGCTGATGGCGGTATCGGTTTGTCGTTGGGTGACATACCTGCCAGACGGTACGTGGATAGGCCGTACTATTCCCGGCCCACTGTCTAATCATTGGCACAGCACCCATCCCGTCTTCCAGCCTGGCATACAACCCCTCCTCCGTGTGTATGACGCCCACGCCGAGTACACCGGCGTCCATCGCCACAAGCGGCCATCCGCGGCTACGATTCATCTACCTGTCTGGCACGCCGACGTCCGTGCCTTCATTCTTTCCCGCACAACCCAGGCCCACCGCTCCCGCCTTCGCACCTGTACCCGGCTCTGTGGTTTCCCGACCTGTTGTACGTAGTTCGTCCTGACAGCCCTCTTATACTTACACATAGTACTTCAGTATGCTGCGCTTGCAGCTGCGAGAGAAATGGTCGCTCTTCGACCCTCGCGACGTCCCTCTCCTCCAGACGGTGTTTGGAGATGAATTCACCCGCGCGTATGAAGAATATGAGGAAACCGTCGTCCCGCTTGAGCGGGTCGATGCACGTGACTTATGGGCTGTCATATGTCGGGCGCAGCAGGAATCCGGCACGCCGTTCATCATGTACCAAGACACCATCAACGGTGAGCGCAGGCCGCTCTCTCTTGCATCCATATATGCATTGACGTCTGACGTCTTCACAGCCAAAAACAACCACAGTCACCTCGGTACCATTCGTACCTCCAACCTCTGCACTGAAATCGTACAGTTCTCGTCGCCGACACACACCGCAGTCTGTACGCTGGCCTCTATTGCGATCGCGCGCTTCGTCCGACCCGATCGTACCTACGACTTCGACTCCCTCCACGCCGTCACTCGTCTCGCTGTGCTCACCACGAACGGTATCTTAGACAACAGCACTTATCCGAACGACAACTGCACAAAGTCTGTCGCCGACACCAGAGCAATTGGCATTGGCGTACAGGGTCTAGCGGACGCTCTCATGGCGTCGGAGCTGCCTTTCCAATCGAGTGGTGCACGTCAGCTCAACCGCGAAATATTCGAGTCCATCTATCACGCTGCATACGACACCAGTTGCGAGCTTGCCGAACGTGACGGACCTTACCCCCTGTACCCCAACTCG
>JABYQS010000254.1:0-42713 GCA_022592435.1 Cerioporus squamosus
GGGCGCCGCCGGGGGCGTTTAGAGCGGTTAGTGACGCAAGTACTAGGCGAGATACATGGATGGGCCCGGACACCTACTGTACTTACATGGAAGTGAATAAATGAATCTCTCCAGCTCTCAAACCAAGATCTGCCGTCGGTGGTTCCAATATTGCAAGCCACGCAAGACGATAGAGAGCTTGTAGCTGTAAGTGTTCCGAAAGTTAAACGCTAGTTCGGGACACGGTCATCAACTGGGCAGTTGTTTGTGCTTGTTAGGATCCAAAGCTATCGGCTTCCCGATCCTGATCTAGTACTTAGTCCGCCTGTCAGTGAGCTTACTACTGCGAACAGTCTAGCATGTAAGGATGTCATAGCATAAAGATTAGCAAACGATTGAACAGAATATAGTGCGCAGTATCTTAGATGGTTCACTGGCAGTCCACCGTGACGATCACGCCGACGGCTCAGCCGTAGACGGGCTAGCGTCCTCCTCATCGACAAGTCCGAGTTCATACACGACCGTGTCGAGCACGACCTTCGGCTTCAGCAGCATCGTCGTCACCACACCGTCCTCCGCCGCATCCTCCAAGCCTGAGTCCACGTCCTCTCGCGCATCGACCTTCTCCGACCGCCGCAGGCCGAGGTCCGCGGTGGAGAGAACGCGAGGGACTATCCCTGGAGGCCCGGCAGCGACGATCTCGCCGTTGTAGATGTCCTCCATCTGCCCGGGGTCGTAGACCTCGTCGATGCGCACGACGAGCACCTCGTAATCGCAGGAGACGACGTCCTCGCCGATCGTGCGCTGCAGCTCGAGCGCGGTCCGGACGATCGTCTCGAGGTGGGATGCGTAGGCGGCGTAGATGTCGTCCGCGAACGTCGAGGAGCCGGCGACGGTGAGCAGGTCGGCAATGCGTTCGGCTAGCTGGTGCGCGAAGCCCGTGGCGAGGTCGCGGCCGTTGTAGAGGCGCTGCTTCGAGTACTTCTGGGCGTGGGCGCGCCATTGGGCACACGCGAGCTGCGACTCTGCGATACGACGTGGTTAGCGAGGATGATTATAGTCAGGGGATTCAGCGCACCTGACCGGCGCATCTGCCTGTAGACACCCGTGAAGACGGACTTGCTCTGGTGCTGGAAGTCCCACGCGGAAGCGATCTCCGCCGCGAAGCCGACCATGTCTGCCTTGAGCGCGATGTCGATCAGGATTGGGTCGTCCTGGTGCTGGATCGTCTCGAGGAGCTCCGCCATGACCGGGCCAACCGCCTCGCGTGCGCGTTCGAACGCCAGCGTGACCCTCTCTGGGTGGGGCGGCTCGCGACACGGAACGCGTTCGTGACCTGCGAAGCGACCTCGGAGATCTCGAGGTTCAATGTCCGGACCATGTGGAGGACGACCTCATCGAATGTGGACGGGGGCGATCGTACGGCCGGTAGCTCCGTCAGCTGCCCGCTGGCCTCCTCAGACACCCGCGATCCGTGTGCAGGCTCCGAGGCAGCTTCGCGGAGGCGTGCCGTGAGATCGTGGATCTGCTCGCGTTGCGCCACGAGCTCGTCCTCCTTCTCTTGCAACAGGGCGTCTTTCCTTGCCAACTCTGCTCGCGCGAGGCCGTCCATCCGCCACCAGAAGTTCGTTTCGTTGCGCATCTTCTCGACCGCGTCATCCGCCCTGCTTCGCTCTGCCGCAACCCGCTTGAGCAGCTTCTCGCGCTCTACCCGCGCCTCGTCTGCGTCCCTCCGCAAGTGTGCGTTCTGCTCGCGCAGCCGGTGCGCGACCACGCCGGCATAGCCGACCGTGGTGAGGACAAGCGCGAGCTTCGCGACCGTCGCGAAGGAAATGAAGGATGCCGGAGAGGGCATTGCGCGTGTAAAGGACAAGCTGTGGTCGTGTCGTGTCGTGTCGTGTCGTGGCGTTCAATAACAAGGAGGGGGTGGTCGTGTTCGCGTTCGGGGTCCATTAGAGATGCGTGAAGTGGGAGAGGGAGAGGACGACCATCGCGCTGCGCGCAAAGATATTGTATGTATGACGACACGCGTCCTCCGCCCGTCTGTGCAGTGCCCCCGTCAAAATAGCGCGCGGCGCGGCGTGCATGCCGCCTGGTTGATGGACAAGGACGCGCAAACGCATGTCTCGGCCCCTAGATGGTGAGGGTGGAGGCCGGGTGGCACAATGTTCGGGGCGCGGCTTGAGCGGAGAGAGCGGTCATGACGCGGGTGCTGCTTGATAGGTTGGACAGCCGTGGGCTAGCCGTGCCTTCTAGAGGAGAGAAGTATCTGTGTGATTCCAGTTAGCGTTTAGGCCCCGACGGACATGCGAGCTCCTGGACTCACGACGAGGTTTCGACACGCCGGAAATGCGTGGCTTCGTCGAGTATCAGCCTTGAGGTGGCGAGCGGCGTTCGGGTCCGGCTTCCGCCAACGTGAGAGCTAGTGCGTGTAGTCCACGCGGCGGCCGCGCGACATACAACACGCTGCTCTTCCTGGTTAACGGTTCAGTCGAGCGTGCAGGTACAGATGCTCACAATATGAACACCCAGTAAGTACGTTGAGACTATTCATAGAGGCAGAGACAACATTGCAACTGGTCTTTCGTAGCTGGTTGCAGTTCGACGGCACCAAGCTGCCAGTCGGCTCACCTCGAGCTTGTCGAAGCTTTCGATTGAGCATGTCTTGCGTCTGAACCGGGAGTATGGACGCTTGTCTGTGCTTTCGGGCGATGGCGCATCGCACGGTTAGATGATATAACGTCTAAGTGATCTGCAGTCGCCATAGCCATCTTACAATCGCCAAGGAATACGCCTGCGTAGATTCAGTAGCATGGTGTGGTTAAGTGACGAGAGCACTCACTGGTAGTACTTGGCTGTCTCTACGTACTTGGTGGTTCGAGAAGAAATTGGGTCAACTGCAGAAGGTCCCACTGAGCGTCTACGGTAGGACTGCTTGGCGATATTTGGCACTTCCTGTGCTAGTGTGGGCTTGACGCTCCTGGAACTTGGAGCTTGAAGTTACACTCCCTATAGCTCTCTTACTCCTGGCATTGTGATCCATCATAGCCTGCATTCCACAATTCTCGGCGGTAGGGCTACATACCTCTTGCTACGGAGAGCAAGATGGTGAGGTCTGGGGCATCAAGAGGCAAGAGAGAATTCTTCACAAGCTACTTTCGGAGTTGGAGGTGGGTCACGGTGACTGGGTGTGTATTCCCTCGTCTGTCATTCAGTTGTACGCTCACCCTGTAAGTCATGACCTCGATTCAGACGAACATCACGCCCTTGACCAAGAATGCTGACGATAGAGACGTATTCCTCAACATCGCAGTCGAGGTCTTAGTAAGGATCTCGAGGCTCGTTGTGTGCGTGAGAGGGAGGAGTACCCCGCTCTACGTCCTCAAAGTTCGACTTACTTATCAGGTGTACACTCAACCAACGGCGGACATAAATAGAGGATGACAAACGGGGTCTGTGGTCTCACACCCTTCCTCATCGTACCTCTCGCTTCACTGGCACACGTCATGGATCCCGAGTTTGCTGCAGCCCTAGCTGAGGAGGCGGCCAACACGCCCGCGCCATCCGGCCCGCCCACAATTGAGCAGATGAGGGCGGGCTTTGTCGAACACGTTATCACCCCGAACAAGACGTACCACGAGAAACGACTTCCCCCACGTGAGTGTCAGCACTCCCTCCAGTGTCGATCCTCCGTCATTCACGCGCCACGTCCCATAGCTTCCTCGTATATCGTGCAGGACAAGCACGTTCCTGGCGAGGGTGGGGATATCCTCGTGCGTTGCGTTACGCCTCTTGCAGATGGCAGGGACAAGACGTTTCCAGTACTGGTCTACGTCCACGGCGGGTGTACGTATCATGTACTCGATATGAGAGCGCGCAGGCGATGTCTGACCACGGTTCGCTTCATATTGCTTAGGCGGAGTCGTCGGGAGCATCGAGCTGGATGACTTCCATCTGCGCCGCCTGAGCGTCGAACTTCAGCTTGTCACCGTGAACATCGAGTATCGGTGAGCCGTTCATCTCGTTTCATCTCGCTCGCACACCATCTGATCGGGATCCAGGTTGGCTCCAGAGCACCCCTTCCCTGCCGGGATCGAAGACTGCTATACCGCCCTCAAATGGGTGAGTTACCCCCCGCCGGTCAGAAGAGATGGGACAGGTTGCTCACCGCTTCCTGCCCGAAGGTCGCCGAGAACGCATCGTCGCTGAAAGGCGACCTATCCCAAGGATTCCTCGTGGGTGGCCACTCCGCTGGCGCGAACTTCGCTACAGTCCTTGCGCACATGGCACGCGAGGATCCGTTCTTCGAGGGCCGGCAGCTCACCGGCCAGCTCCTGCGCGAGCCGTTCGTCGTCCATCCCGAGTCAATCCCTGACAAGTACGTACTAGCGCACCCTCAGCATGCCGCGCGCGGCTACTGACATGTCGGCGGGCGGTACGCATTCACTCCAGCATCAAAGACGAGTACAAGTCGATGGAGGCGAACCAGAGCAACCCTCCGCTCCCGCGTGCGGTTCTCCTGAGCCTCTACCGTATGTTACCTCTCCAGCCCTTCCACTACGTGAGTCACAGACTGACAATCGGCACGAGCAGGGGTATATGGAGCTCCTCCGACAGACCCGCGCTTCGCACCTCTCCTCTACCCCTCCCACGCAGGCCTCCCCCCAGCATACATCCACGTCATGGACCTCGACCCGCTTCGCGACGACGGGATCGTGTACGAGAAGGCGCTGCGCGCTGCCGGGGTGAAGACCCGCATCGAGCTGTACGTCCGCTGGCAGCTCTCACTTCTGCACATCGGCCGGGATTGGTCGCTGACGCAGTGGCCTGCAGGTATCATGGCGTGAGCCACGGCTTTCACATGAACTTTCCGTGGATCACGTTGGCGAAGAAGGTCAGGGAGGACTTGAAAGAGGGGTTGCGATGGTTGCTGGGACAGGTGAATTGAGGGCAACCTGCCGATGGACGCGAACTCTCGTCAATCTCCGGTTTTGGAAGATACTCCCAAAGACATCAATGCAAGAAGAGTTGATTGCCTCACATCTGCGAGCTGTTCAAGTCTCGGAACGTTATGCCGCGGGACTCGGAGTCTTGGTCGGTAAGTGCTCACTCTATCACATACTAGCGCGCCGTCAATCTCGCTCCCGAACCCGAACGTTAGGATCCTCCGGGTAAGATCTTCAACTCTACTGCATCTCGCACGCCCTCTTGCTGACATGTGCTCGCTATATCAGATATAGTCTCAGCTGGATCCTATCATGAACGGTCTCGAGAAAAAGTGGTGGCTGGCGTTGTTTGTCGCTGTTAGGATCCAAAGCCGATAGCTTCCCGATCTCATCTTTGCGCGCCTACCCGCTATGACATTCGAGTCCTCCTCTTCTCCTTCTTCTTTGCCTTCCCTCTCCATCACTCGAGACCAGAAGTCCACAAACTCAGCAGAATTCCCACATGACGATCCATATGCCACATACACGAGCTATAGGACGCATGGGAAGCTGTAGGACGGCTCTATGAGGATGGATGGATCGCCATTGGGTTGGATGAGCCCTGTAACACTCGGCCACCAGCCCCTATTCTTATTTTCTCACATATCCCGCGCAGGAGCGACACGGCCCCGCGGATGCCTGCTCGATAGAGTGGATGCCTGGATACCGGATGCCCGCTATGCAGCGGATGCCCGTGAAGAGCGGATGCCTGCGAAGAGCGGATGTACCTCGTGAATGTCTCCCTGTTCGGTCTTGGTCTAGCAGTCCTCGTACACAGCCGGGTTGTTACCATGTCTGACTGGTAGGGCACGTACGCATGGTCGCTACAGACCTTCCCTCTCTTACGCCGCCACATCAAGCCACGATATCGAAGTATGTTGACGGCTATGATGGCGACTTGTCTCGTAGTAACCTCATGCCCCGTGTCCCGTTGACGGACCGTGTGCTAGTCTCGTATCACCACTTCAATCGAACCTTCGTCCTTGCGGATGTTCACGGAATGATTCGACTCCAGAATACATCGGACCCCGGCATTGGCCCGCTTACAGGACCATGTTCCCAGTCGGTTACGCCGTTCTGCTGTTTCGGAGCACCAAGTACATTCGGAGAGCTATCGAAGGGGGATTTGCGCTCTGCGTATCACGGCCAAGATTCACATACAACGTCGCGGACTAGCCGGCAGTTGACTTGGGTTTCTCCTATCCCTTGTAACGTCTGCACGTTATCAATTGTCCGTCGCGCACATAGTACGCTTCATATGTCGTGTACGTCCCGTAGCTGGGCCAGAGACGTGTTCTACGTCCTCAGTACAATTTGAGACGCTTTCGAGCGGGCAGAGTCCAATTAGGTCGCGTATGGCCCAGGGCAGTCTCCCAGATCCCGGAGCCCAGCCCACCACGGTAGACGGAGGAGCATCTTCATCTCACAGACTACATGCGAAGCATGAGCCTGGCCATATGCAAGTATACGCCATCGTTTTTGCAGCATATCACTTGGGCCGTGCGTCCAGCCACGATAGTGCTCGGTCGAGCAAGGGGCAGATTAATGCAAGCTCAAACGTGTCGCTCTTGTGCCGTTATCGACGAGATGGTCGTCCTTCCAAATCTCACCTGCGACGCCAAAAGCAGTTCGATTTATGGATGCTCCTGCCTGTGAGGTGTAACTCGCAGTCGCGGCGCACACGCCGTGGATCTCCAAAAATGCGTGATACTGTGATGCTTGAACATTGCAAGCTATTGTACATTTATCGATGCTCGAGAGACCTATGCGGTCGCCTGGAAGGATAGACCGGCACAAGCAGATACATCAGACCGCTCTCCGAGCCTTGACCTCGAAGGCATCATACGCAGACTCACGAGGTCTGTCCGAGACTCAGTAACCACCGCAGCCCTTCCCTCGCGTCGCGGTCCTGCTTCTGCGCCACAGCCGTGTCGAAGAAGTAGTAGTGGAAGCCGTGCAAGGTACCGCGGTTCCTATGAGCCCAATGGTCAGCATCATGCAACGCCCTGAAAAACCCACATGCGCGGACGCACTGTACGAGCTGTGTCTTGACCCCGGCCGCGCGCAGAGCCTTCTCGTAGACGATCCCGTCGTCGTGCAGGGGGTCGACCTCCTGGACCTGAATGAATGCCGGAGGGAGGCCGGCATGAGAGGGCGCCAGGAGCGGGTATGTGCCCAGGTCGCTCGGCGGAGCCCCGTACATGTCTGTCGACGGGCACGGGCGAAAGCGCCGTCAGAAACCCGGATCCCCGGCGTGTCGTGTTCGGATAACACAATGCTCACCTAGCAAGAGCCGGGCCAGCTCGCTGCTGAGCAGGGGCGTCCCAGAGTTCTCCCCGAAGGCACGGAAGTCCGCCTTGTACTGCTCGGGGTACGCGTCCGGGTGGCAGACGATAGGCTCCTGGAGCCACTGCCCAGTGATGTCGTTCCCGTGGAAGAAGGGATCGTCTCGTGCCTTGAGAGCGAGCCCGGCCGCTAGACTTGCGCCTGCGGACTCTCCTCCGACGAGGAAGCCTTTCTTGAGGTCCACACTCAGGTCGGCGGCGTTATGGACGACCTGCAGCCGTTCCGTTGAAGCCTATTGCGGGACACGGCAGGAAGGGGGGATACTCACCCACTTGAGCGCTGCGTAGCTGTCGTTGAAGGCGGTCGGGAAGGGGTGTTCCGGAGCGAGCCTGAGGAAACGGATCAGGCATATGCTCGTCGCGGTCAGAAGGACTGTCGACCGACCTGTACTCCACGTTCACTACGACTAGCTGCAGTTCGACGGCGACCGTGCGCAGGTGATAGTCGTCCATAGAGACATCTCCCACTACCCAACCTGTTTGATGTTGCAGCGCAGTGGTCAGCTGGGGTACGATCCTCATGCATACGACTGCAAGTATCGGACTCACCGCCACCGTGGTACCATACAAGGACAGGGAAGGAGGAGGCCTCGGCGCTGACTGGCTTCACGACGCGCACGAGGATGTCCCCGCCCTTGACAGGAACACGCCTGTCGTCCACCACATACAGGCTCCCTGCGCACGAATGACATGGCGCATGTCAGCAGTCAGCAGGCGAGGCCGACGAGCGAAGAGATATGCACGGCGCACCTTCAGCGTCCTCGGGCAGCTTTTGCGCGTAGAACTTCGTGTAGGCAGCGTTCGGCTCGACGAGTTCCTGCCGTGCGTGCTCGACCTCGGAGACGCCGTCGGGAGGCGGGGTTGGGTTCGTCAGAGCTGGGGTGGCCGCGAGCGCAGCGGCGATCTCGAGATCGATGTTCATCCTATACTATCGCGTAGCGTTGATGATAATCGGCGCCGGGGAGAGAGACAGAGACCGGTCTTGCCCTCCTGGATATCCACGACACTGTTAAATACAGACACGGAGATGCAGTCAGACGACCGCGTATGAGTCCTCAGGCCTGAGTCAGCAGGGACGACGAACCCTTGAACAAAAATCGAAAATGGTTCGAGCCAAGCAAGTGCGGGATCGATCACGACTAGAAGTCGGCAACCCAATGGCTCCCAGGCCGCTTTCTATGACGATGTAACGAACATCCCGGGGTCTGAGCTGCTGACCGCGCGTTCTGCCATGACCGGTGAACTCCTGCCGAGCAACGAGGGTCCCGCCGAAAGTGTCCAGCTCCCTTAAGACTCTGGTAACACGTATCAGATGCCAGTTAGCCAGGAGCCAAACCGATACGTCGCGTACCTTCCAGTCGGGTTCGACACATGTTTGCGGGATTACGTTCTGCGGAGTTTTACATTTTGGACAACCTGTTTTGCGTCTGCAAGGGAACGTGAGAGCCACAACGGCGGCCGGACACCTACGTGAAGCAGTAACGTGATATGGACGCCGTCGGCTAGGTCTCGCAACGCAATCACCTTGACGGCAGACACTAGGGCCGTACAGTGTACGCAGGGTGATGCCATAGATCCAGCTACTCATAGTCAGCTCGTACATGAAGGAGACTCCCCTGAGTACTTGAGCATGATGTCCGTCGATTCCCGTGGTTTCCGAGACTGTGTAATGGTATCCACCTTGAGAGTCATAAGTCTCCCGTTCAAGCCCCGGGGTCGAGTTCGGACCTGCTTCCCAAGCCTAGCAGCCACCGCAGCCCCTCTCGGGCATCTCGATCGACCCTGACCGCCGCCGCAATGCGAGGAAAGGCGTAGTGGAACCCGTGCACGGTGCCCACGTATCTGCAACTCGAAACTTCAGCGTCGAGCCACAGCCGAGGCTTGGAGCTCTCTCACTTGACGAGTTTCGTCTCGACACCCGCCTCGCGAAGCACCTGCTCGTATATGATACCGTCGTCCCGGATAGGGTCGAACTGCTGCACCTGGATGAACGCAGGCGGGAGGCCCGCGTGGGAGGGCGCAAGGAGCGGAGAGACGCGTAGGTCTTCAGGCGGGCCCCCGTATATCTCTGTAGCCAGCAGAAGACAGTGAGAAACGCCACAAAGAGCGGAACTAGGGAAAAGAGAAGATACGAACGGAAGCTACCGAGCACCCGCTCGCTGTTGAGCAGCGGCGTGTCGGTGCTCTCTGCGAAGGAGCGGAACTCCGACGCGTAATTGCCTGTCAACGCGTATGCGCCAGGAAAGATGACGACAGGCTCCCGGAGGTACTGGCCAGTCAGCAGAGTGTGCTTGAAGAGAGGATCGTCTCGAGCCTTGAGCGCAACAGCAGCTGCAAGGTTCCCACCAGCGGAGTCTCCGCCGACGAGGAAGCCTTTCCTGAGGTCAATTTGAAGATCGCCCGCGTTGTTGACAACCTGTCCGCGTTCTGAGCACCACACGGGCACACCTATCAACGATGAGATGCATCACGTACCCATCGCAACGCGGCGTAGCCGTCGTCGAACGCAGTTGGGAAGGAGTGCTCGGGGGCAAGTCTGTAATCCACGTTGATGGTGGCCAGCTGGAGATCAAGGGAGATGCTCCGCAAGTGCGCGTCGTCCATGTCGAGGTCACCTAACATGTATCCTGAACACGTCGTTCCGGGAAAGTCAGTTAACCGGTCGAAATGGACTGGGTTGGTTCGCTCACCTCCACCGTGGAACCAGACAAGGACCGGCAACGGCGCTTCTCCGAAAGGCCTGACATACCGCAGGGTAATCTCGCCGCCTTCTGGCACTGGGATACGCCTTTCAGATATGATGTACTGTGATTCTGTTGCCCATTTAGAAGATCAGCACTCGACAGGGAGAGCGATGGAGGGTAACAGCGCACCGTCGGGGAGCATTTCTCTGTAGTACTGAGAGAATGGTCCGATCGCTGCATTGGCTTGCTGTCTGGCATATTCAACGAGCGAAACACCTTCGGGAGGCGCTTGTGGTTGCGTGTACCCCGAATTTGAAGCGAGTGCGGCGGCAAGCTCAGGATCGTAACCCATGTTGGCAGCTCAGACGATCTTGGCAGAAACTGACAGGACGGGGATTATATAGGTGTCGTGAAGAGGACCAATTCTAGCCTGAGCGCAGGTCTTGGTCAGCGACTCCCACATAGTAGAGCCCGAACGTCCGAGTTTGAGAATTGCGCCCGCACTAAGTCAGAGGGAGATGGCTCAATCAGTATCTATTTCCACGAGCGGTCCGAACCATGGGAAGCCCACCATGTGGCTAATGTCAGCTTGGACCCATGATACTTGCTCTTCATCTCATCCTCTGCCCATAACCTCTTGAACAAGCGGTTCGCGCGACGTCTTGTTTCACTAGTTTTGAGTACAAGAGATGCGCCAAGTCAGTCGCGGGTTTGACCTTCAAGGTTGTCGGGCACCAAGCAGAGTGTTCCCTCCGGCAGTGTCACATCACTCGCCAGGCTCAAGGAGTTCAAGACCTAGGGTTGGAAGCCGAAGAGAATTCAGTTAACCGCAGTTTGTGAATGCGATACTACAGAGAGGAGAGAGGAACTGCAGAAAGTGTAACTATGGCGCCAAAGCACCTGGAGGTCGAACTTGAGCCGCCACGTGCCAGGTTCAACTCCCGAGTTCACTTCGTTGCAGAGCTGATCCGCCTGCCATGCCTCCTCCTCCTTCCCCATATACCATCATCGCACTTCCTCCTCCCCCGTCGCGTCTGAAGTCATGATATATCACACAGATGGGGACTGTGTCGTGTATGTCTGAGCCTCGGACCTTCAGTGACTCGGACCGTGGGCCTTGGCAATCGGAATCCCATTCGATGTGACTCCGCCTGACGGTTGCAATGCCGTGAGTCCACCATGCTGATTCGAGTATGCCGACATTGAGACATCTCCGCAAGGTTTCTGGCTTTGTACGACTCATGGAATGTGTCCCAGTTGGGCAATCTGTCGGGGCTCGGGAGTCGGGAGTCGGGACACGGTTGCGCCGGCAGTGGGGACAGCCCGCATCAACACGATCGCCACGAGTCAGGACCTGTCAGGACCATGAGGCGCGTGAGGACCTGTGCCTTAGGACAAGTCTCGCCAAGGAGTTTGTCCGCCGCACGTTGTGCTTATAAAAACAGTGCCGCTGTTGAGACGAAGTTGAATCCGCCAGATGAGTAATACTCGCCCAACCCACGCTCGAACTCGATGGCTCGCACGAACCTTGACACCGATTCAGAGTCGGATCACGATATGCCCCCACCGTGCATCACAGACGATGAGGAAGAAACAGCGACTGTGAATGACGCGGAGCAGACGCAGCCTGAAGAACGCGGGGACGGCAACTGGGAGGATGAAGAGGAGTATTGTCCCAATGGCTTCCCATCTCCATTCTTCTTCATCAACCGCCACCCCTACACGCTTGTTGAGCTTCGCATGCGCCAGTTCTCGGGCAAGATCCGCTCAAAGCCGAACTGGTGGCAGAAGGTCTACGACGCCTCCATCGTCGCCAAGTGGCGCGAGGAGATCATTGCGCAGGACCGCGCTCTCGTCGAGAAGCTCTGGGGCGGCAAAGAGCGGTACAAGCTCGGGAGGGGCAAGAAAACAAAGAAGTTGCCGCGGTATCCCATCTCGAAGGCGCAGCTTGACTCAAGTACGAGGCCGCTCAGCGCGATCCAGAGACCGGGATCTTCGTACGTTCCGAACATGGCTGAGCGCAGGCGGGTGCTGATGACTGCGACAGGCGACGTCAATCGGTGGTGTTTACGAGTCGCGGTCGTTAATCCCGTCCGGGCTCAAGGACGACCTTCTCCAGGGCGTTGCGCTCCTCGAGAATGTCCCGGACGATGAGAAGGACTGGCATCCGGGATCGAACAACCAAGTGCTCGATCTCGTTCATCCGTCGCTCTATTGCCTGCGCATTGGGGAATCTCGCTTCGTCCGAACGCGGCTGACGAGGACTCGCTGGAGATCCTCACACAGGAGGCTTACGAGGAGCGCCGTCCCGACGCAGCCAACTTGAAGCAGGTGTGGTACAAGCATTCACGGTACATCATGTCACGCAACTACCAGTGGCTGCCGACAGACTTCGCAGTGTCTGAGTCGGGCGACGTGAGGCCGCTAGCGTACATCAACAACCTCCATTCCACCCGTCACGCTGCCCTGTACCCACCCATCGCTTCCATCCTTGGCCGCTTCATCCCTCTCTTCGAGCGAGTCATCTCCGATGTGCTCTCTCGTGAGCCTCCGCGTGCTGTCAAAGAGGACCCGTACAGTTGGTACGCGACAGCCAGCCTGAACAGCCCGACTGGAATGACCAGAAGGCGTACAGGGCATGGGAGCGCAAGCATCACTGGCCGCGGATTCCCCAGCCCGCCCCGTTCACCCCTCCAGACACCTCCAAGCGCGTGCAGTACCCGCTCAAGGGGCGCAAGGTGCAGGTGATCGTGAAGCTCGCGAACATCGTGCTCACGCCGGAGAACCCGCGGTACCCGGGCGGTGCGTGGCACGCCGAGGGCATGGCGAACGAGAACATCGTCGCGACAGGCCTGTACTACTACGCGTGCGAGCACATCACTGAGTCGCGCCTCGACTTCCGCGTCACGGTCGGCACCTCGGACGGGTCCGATATGCGCTACCAACAGGATGACAACCGCGGGTACACGGTCGCGTACGGGTTCGGGCGCGACCAGCACCAGGTCCAGGAGCTGCCATTGCATACTACGATTCATGAATATACGTCCGAATCGCATGGCTCATCTCGCGGCGAGTCTCAACAAACTAAACTCAATTTCAAACAGGGATGCCCATCTTTTGGACGCCATGAAAACGGACACCATCATCATCGTACATGTCCCCGACTGTGTATATTGGACTCGGTATTGGTATTTACTCAGGTTTCTCATGATAGTACCCACCGCAATCTCTCCCTCATGTTTTGTCTCACTCGCTCACCATGGCAATCGTCGGGAAGTCCTTGTGGGAACTCTGAGTCACTTCAGGCGAGCAAGTCGCAAGTGCTACGGCTGGCGCCCAAGTGGGGTAGGTAGAGAGGTTCACAAGCTGGCCGTAGAAGGAAGGCTTCCTCAGTACGGCGGGGCTCTTGCGCACTAATCTTTGTATTCCTCCTCAGTCAGGCGGCACTTGAGCTATAGGCGTAGCGGCGCCTCGGAAATTAATTGAAATTAATTAAATTAATTCACGGCCGCAGGCCGTGCAGGCTCTCTATGGCTCCCCTCAATGAAAATTAATTCAGTGACACCTCGGGCACGTTAGACGCTATTATCTGCGTCTTTCTGAGGTACTTGGGAGGTTGACCGATTTTTCTTTCCGGCGCTAACGCGCCGGGAATTGCACAACAGCGGTACAGGGCGCGCTCGCGCAGATTTGGTGCATTTTTGTGGGCTTCACCTGCGTAACAAACCTCTTCATAAGCTCTTATGCATGTATTTGTACAGTCTCAGGTGTGATTTATGGCACGATGCCATGCAGGAGAGGCTCGCAAGCCTGTATGATGTGCTGAGCGCCTATCTATCAGCAGTGCGACCAGGAATTAATTGTTCCCCCTCCTGCCCAAAATCCCGTCCTACGCCAATACCCTCATTGTGTTGGTACATACTCTGTCTACCCCTTGGCCCTTTTTTGAGCTCAAACACTGCAGAAACGAAGCGGGAATACAAGTACGAACATCGGGTGGCTGATTGTTTACTTGAGTTACTTGCTACCAAATATAGTAAGTCAAATTCAAACTCAGTCAAGTCAGGTCTGCGCTACACCTATAGATCAACTGCCAGTCAGGCCGTTCTCATCTCTGGGGGATACATCCGCTGAGTTAGACCACAGACGAAACGGGATGAGATAACGCACACGTCTCAACGACCACCTCGATCGTCCCGCGTCTGACAAAACGGGGCAACAGCGCCTCAGCCTCTCGCAACCGCCTCTCCGCCTTCCCCGTCTTGTTGTTGCCAAACGCTACGATCTTGAGCCGATGGATGCCATCGAGAGGCTTGAGCGAAAGCAAGTCGTCGAGACCCTCCTGGCGAAGGAGGAGACCGAGCGCTGCGCTGTCCTCCTCTCGGTCGAGCAAGGTGAAGTCCAGCGTGAATTCCTCGAGGTGCGCAGAACGAACTTGGGCAAGTACAGATGCCACCCAGGGGTGGTCAAGGCAGTTCACTTGGAACACCAGGCTGCGCAACTCGAACAGGGTAGAGACCGCTACAATAGACCCGGGACCGCAGTTGCGTGGACCAGGTCAGTAGAGTCACTTGAGAAAGCACGCACCAAACAGCTGGCTCACCTGCGTAGGTGTCCGGCGCCGATGCATCCCACATCCACGCGATTGACAACTTCTCGATAGCTGTGCCCAGCAGCGGGAGCAGATCGTCGACCTTGTCCGTCTCCAGCATCTGGCATGGAATTCCCGTCAGTTGGCGACGCGGGCTCCACATGGTGAACGTATGGCATGCGTACCTCTACCGTGGTCAGACTCTGGCAGCGACCAGGGAAGTCCGCTGGATCGACTTCTGTACCATGCCCGGCCCATCCCGTCTGGAAGATGTTCAACTCCTCAAGCTCTGGGAACGACCATACGATCCGCACCAGGTCCGCGAGGGTGTCAAAGTAGAATCCATCTATCCAGAGTGTGCGCAGCCGTGCGCGCCCGCTCCACTTCTTCATGAATTCCACCTGGACGGTGGTGAGCGCAAGCGAGTTCGTGCAGCATGCGAACCTAAGCCCGCACAGCGCAGTGAGTTTCTTGAAGAGACTCTCTGGGAAAGGGACCTGTTCGACGGGGGCTGGCTGGCTGTCGCAGTCCGTTGTCTTGAACCAGAATTCGAGGCGCTTGACAAGTGGGGAGATGATGGCTGGGGACTCCTGGAGTGTCCGCGCGAAGAGCCTGATCGACTCGAGCCGGTCGAGCTCGACGTGCTTGTACAGCTGGCACTGAGCCCGCGGGAGCCAGCTCCGGCACGTCAGCGCGCACGCGCGAAGGTCTGCGTAGTGCTCTGAGGGACCTGCGATGCGGTCCGGGGCGAGGCTGTCGATGATGCGATCCTGAAGCTCTTGCGGTATGAGCTGCATGCGGACAGACTCAGCGACGGTCGTGGTGGCTAGAGGGAGCGCGAGAGAGGTACAATCAAGGTCAGTGCCACGACACGTACGGGAGCCATCGATTGCTGACTTACGAGAACCCGTCGCGCGAGTATCGCGTTCCAACCCACGTGGTCATATTAGCATTTGAACCTTCGTTCTCACCGCTTCGACTCCGAGAACTTGTCACTCAAATTGGAGTGGTCCGTGCTGCTCTCCGACATCAGGGCTCTTCCTGCCTCACTGGGCTTCGTGAGCACCATGCAGAGTCGTCATCTTGACACTGCCCATACACTCAAGCATCCTTCCTTACGAACCCCTGACTGAGGCTGAGTAACCACCTCAGCCCGTCTCGTGTATCACAGTCCAACCTCAACGCGGTCGGATTCGATGGCCAGATGTAGTGGAACGCATGCGGAGTCCCTTCGTACCTGTTGTGGCCAGGACGGAGTAGAATTGTGAAATGAGCTTCAGCCGCTATTTGACCGTGAGGAGTACGTACCGGGCAATCTTAGTCGGTATGCCGGACTTGCGGAGAATCTTCTCGTACAGGATGCCTTCGTCGCGGAGGGGATCAAGACCTAGCACCTGGATGAACGCGGGAGCGAGGCCGACGTGCGAAGGGGCAAGAAGCGGCGAAGTGCGCAGGTCTGTCGGCGACGCTCCGTACAAGTCTGTTGGCGTCCGAAGTCTATCAAGCCCGTAGTCACAGACAGAAAGAGTGGGGGACGCACTGTAGAAGGTCAAGACAGCTGCGAAGTTCATCACAGGTGCGTCCTTGCCCTCGTCGTACGAGCGCAGGTCGGCTCTATACTTCTCGGGATACGCTTCGGGATGGCAGACGGGGGGTTCGCGCAGGTACTGGCCAATTACCGGAGTCGCGCTAAAGAAGGGGTCGTCGCGCGCCGCCAGCGCCAGCGCCGCTGCGTAGTTCCCTCCAGCGGACTCTCCTCCGACGAGCAGGCCCTTCCTGGGGTCTACCTTCAGCTCGGCCGCATCCTCTACTACCTTGGAATGGATCAAGCTCAACCCTTGCTGAGTGCCAGGGGCGTTGCAAGGCCCGGCTTACCCATTCGAGCGCCGTGAGATTGTCATTGAAGCCAGTCGGAAAGGGTGTTCTGGGGCAAGTCTGAAGACCGTAGTTAGATCCGTGACCACACCAAAAGTCGAGAGCTAACCTATACTCCACTAGAATGATGGCGAGCCCCAATTCAACGCTGACAGTTCGGAGGTTGTTCTCATCCGTGTAGATGTCATCCTGTACCCAACCTGTCCACCAGAGGACCATAAACGTTAAGCATGCCATGAGCTGTCGTACGACGCTTGCAACTCGCGAACAAGTCCATTGCTCACCTCCACCGTGGAACCAAAGCAAGACCGGATATCTCCCGTCCTCTGGTCCCGCAGGCTGCAAGATTTGAACCATTATCTCACCGACCTCGACCGGGATATGCCGGTCGAATACGTTGTACGTTGATCCTAGGCGGCCAGTGAGCAGGATTTGCTCTCTCCTCCGTACAACGGTGTATATCGAGCGAGCAGTGAGCACGGATGATGGCTCAAGCTTCAAGACTGGCTCAAGGCAAGATCCTTGACGCTCGAAATTTAATATGAGGCAGCAGGCGCTTCCGGAGCCCGGGTGTTCCCGCTGAGTGGAAGTTGGGCGGTACATCTTTCCGGGTGGTTCAACTTCCTCTTCGCGCTCATCTGGATCCCTCTCTGTGCCAAAAGAGCCAAGAAAGAGCAGGTTATTGACTTCGTCCTTGCAGGATGAACGGATGGCCGACTGTGGGCGCACATTCTGGCCATCATGCATCAAGGCTCTCTCCGGCTTGCAGCGAGCTGAGCCCGAAGACGGTGGAACGGGCGAGATCTGTAGGGTGTCTATAACAACGCCGGCATGCAAGCCATCTTTTCCAATGGATCGGCAGACGACTCAGTGGAGGTTGCATATTCCCTCTCTCGGGATCGTCATGAAGCGGATATAGTAGAACAATAAGATACAATTACATGTCGACAAGGACCTCTGGAGCAGATCTAGGTTAGTGTTCGCACATATTGAACTCGAGCTCATAGACGTTCTCGTTGTGTTCGACAACGAACCTCGAGCGCTCCTTCATCAGCTCCGCACGGTGGTCCTCCGCCTTCTCGCGCGACATCACGCCGGGCTTTACGTATTGAGTGACCATATCGAACAGCTCGATCGGCAGCTTCTGCAGCGCCGGCACCTTCTCGACTTCGTCCATCGACCAGTCCTCCTGCTGCGGCGGGACATGCGTCGTCGACAGGATCTCGGTCTCCGGGTTCACGAGGAAGAAGCACAGGATCTTCCTATACCCGGGCTTCGTCGGGTCCGCGAGCTCGAACGCGTCGACGTGGTGCTGGTAGATGTTGGGGAACGCGACGCACTTGTCCTCCTCCGCGACGATGTGCCCGAGCTCCTGGTTCTTGTGGTGGTCGCGTCCGAAGCCGTACGCAACGACATACCCGCGGTGGTCGGACTGCTCGTACCGCATCGTAAGCCCGTCCGCCGTTCCAGCTGTCACGCGGAAGTCGAGCCGCGACTCGGTGATGTTCTCGCACGCGTAGTAGTACAGGCCCGTCGCGACGATGTTCTCGTTGGCCATGCCCTCGACGTGCCACGCGCCCCCGGCGTACCGCGGGTTCTCGGGCGTGAGCACGATGTTCGCGAGCTTCACGATCACCTGCACCTTGCGGCCCTTGAGCGGGTACTGGACGCAGTTCTCGAGGGTCGGCGGGGCGAACGGCGCGGGGTCGGGGATGATGGGCCACCGGTGCTCCTCTGCCCAGGCCTCGTATGCCGCGTCGTCGTCGTAGCCCGGGCACTCGGGCGAGACCCCGTTGTACCACTCGTAAGGATCGACCTGCACAGCAGGGGGACGCTCGGGCGAGCGGACGTCGGACAGCACTCGCTCGAACATCGCGATGAAACGCGTGAGGACCGACGTGATGGATGGGTACAGTGCGGCGTCGCGCGACGGGTGCAGGTTGTTGATGTATCCGAGCGGCTTGACCTCCCCGCTCTCGGATACGGCGAAGTCGGTCGGGAGCCACTGGTACTTCTCCGAGATCATGTACGTCCGCCCCCATCGAGTGTAGTTGGTAAGGTCCGCGCGGCGTTCGGTGTATGCCTTCTCCGTGATGACTTCGAGTGGGTCTCCGGAGCTGGCGTTCTCCTTGCGGACCTTGGACTCGTCGATCACGAGGCAGTAGAGCGACGGGTGGACGAGGTCCAAGACCTGCTTGTTGGAACCGGGGTGCCAGTCCTTCTTCTCTTCGGGCACGTCTTCGAGGAGGGTGACGCCCTGAACAAGTGTCTCCTTGACATGCGGAGAGATGAGCGACCTCGATTCGTACACCTTGGGAATCGACGTCGCCTGTGCAAGTAGAGTGAGCCGAGGGTTCAGCAGGGTCGAAAACATCATGGCTACTCACGAAGATGCCAGTCTCCGGGTCGCGCCGTGAAGCTTCGTACTTGAGCTCCTCAAATATGTAGTCGAGCTGTGCCTCAGTGATAGGCTCGCGCGGCCACTTCTTGCTGTCGTCTCGGCAGATGCAGCGCTCTTCGCCTCCCCACAACTTGTCGACGATCGCGCGGTCCTGTTCGACGATCTCCTGGCGCCACTTCTCGACGATGGTCGGGTCGGTGACTTTCTCCCACCAGTCCAGCTTGGCACGGATCTTGCCAGAGAAACGGCGCATCCGGAGCTCGACGAGCGTGGTCGGATCGCGTCCTGCGAAATCGAAGGGGGATGGGAAGCCGACCATTGTGGGTCTGTAGAGGCGAAAGTGGGTGAGGCGGGCTCAGTGAGGTGACCGTCGGGATATATCGACTTATATAGGGCGCGCTGGGTGTGGCTGATCCAGACCCGTACACGACGGGACCGCCCCGCCGCCCCGCCCTTAGCCATATATGGTATAGCGGCGCATTAGGGCGCACCTCCGCGCATCCGGCGCGAGTCATGCGCACGAGGGTAGCGTCGCTCGACGACAGGGCACGAGTCAGAAACTCTCGTTCAATTCGCCAGTCACTGTCAGGGGCGGGGTCCCTCTGCGGGCTAGCCGCTATGCTGACCGCTCAGCGAACAGCCAGAAGTGTGGCACGAGAAGCATGAGAGCTGGCATGCATTACTAAGTGATTGAAAAGGTACGACCTCGAGGATGGATAGAAACACAACCAGGAAACCCCGTGCAAACCCCGTGTATCCGGCTTTGTAGAAGGTGCCATGGCGTCGTACAGGTGGACTGGACCTCTGACTCATCCACCGGCTCAAAAAGTCATATTGTTCGGGACTGCTCCAGAAATATTGAGACCCAGAGTCGATGGCAGTGGTGCTTACCTGCGCAACAAGTTTCGCGTCCTGGCCATGAGGAGTACTGAATACTTATACTGAGTGTAGTTCTTGTCGCTTGTGGAACGTTGGCAGTTGATCCAAGCTTTGGCAAGTTCAAGCTTCAAGATGATGCGCTAGAGTCCAGGAGCAAGTGATGGTTAACCTGTCAAAGACGGCGGAGTCGGAGTAAGGAACTCGGTGAGTTACTTACTGTCGTTTGTTTGTGCATGTTAGCATCCCAAGCTATCGGCTCCCTGATTTGAATCTCACTGCTTCGTGGCGAACGCTTTCAGCTGAATGCAGCCATCTCCGACTGTACATCTGCTGCTCCCATCGAATAGAAACTATCGGCGGTTCGAGCGCACCATCATGGACCTCCCGGATCTTGGCCGACTTGTCGAGACTGAGTCTGTCACTGCGATTCCAGTGGCCCAGTGTGTTTTGAGAGTCGCAGGCATGTGTCTTCGCCGACTCCGGTTGCTTCGTCGCCCGATGAACAGTCAGAGGCAAACACTGGTCGATATCCCGATTTGCTTTCTGAACAGCACAAGACTCCGGCCACAGGACTCTGCCGCTGACCCCGGTAACAGCCACCCAACGCAGCACGCGGTCCGGTCAGTACTAGTACTTACGTGGATGAGTGCTTCGACCCCGGGTCACTCAGCCGACGCACGGTCTAGGAGCAATCCGCAGAGTCCAAGTCCATATGAACAGACACAGTAGCTAGCGAGTCGATAACTATGGATTACAGCAGCACGAGAGACCATCGATCAGGGTAAAGAGAAACGACGGACGACAGGCGACGAGAGGATGAGCTGTATAGACTGGGGAGAGAGAAACCACGTCCCACGCAGGACGAAACTATGAGCAAAGCCGAAACCAAGAGGATAAAGTAGACTCAACGCGACGCACAACCCGCCCTCTCACGCCCTCCCCCTCTCCCTCCCTCCCCTCCCCAGCTCGCAATCATCGCGCGACGCCATACTCGCTGTCCCCACTCGGCCTCGCACTCGCATACGCCCCATACCCATACCCGGGCCCTCCCGCGCCCCTCAGCCCCACGCCCGCCATCCCTGCCTCCGTATTCCCAACGTAGGGAGCATGTCCGCCGGACCCGGACCCGGAGCTCGTGGTGACGTTCGTCGTCGACTGCGCGCCGCCCTCGTACGAATACGGCGCTAACCTGACGTTCTCGTCGTAGCTTGCCCGGGGCGCGCGCACAGCGGACATGGACATCGACTCACCGGCCCTGGGGGCAGACCTCGAGTCAACGCGCTGCGTCTGCATCTGCATTTGGCTCGACGAGCCGGCGTACCCGTTGCTGCCGTTCGTGTTCGGCCGCGGGCTCAACCCGAAGGCTTGCCCGAAGTCCATCTTCGTCTGCTTGCCAGCCTCGTCGGTGACGGGGATCCGCGGGCCGTGCGTGCCGGGCTTCCCGCGCGCGTAGTCGATGAAGAACCTGATCGAGCCTGCAATCTCGTGCGCGAAGTCCGCTGCGGGGGCGCATATGTCAGCCTGCGAGAGCAATACGTGAGGGGCCGGGACGTACAGTAGTTGATGCTGTCCCAGAGGGCGCGCCATGCGCCGTACCGAGTGGCGCCCTTGACCTTGGTATACTCCTTCCAGTTGTACGCGTACATCATGAACGCGGAGAAGATGACCATCTCTATGCAGATCGCGAGCGCGTTCAGGCCGTCCGCGATGTTCGTCTCGGTCCAGTACTGCGTCGCGTGGATCACGCGGCCTTCTAGCGCATCAAACTAATCACAGCGGAGGTCAGCATAAGCATGAGCTTGAACGCGCGCCAGCACGCACCACGAGCGACTGGTAGAACGTGAACATGACGATGAGCTTGATTGACAGGAACTTCGCGAGCGGCTTGCGGCCTTTGAGCTCATCCTTCGTGAGTCCATAGAAGACGAGCAGGCCGTACAGCGCGATGGTGATGCTGACGCCGTCGATCACACTGATGTATGCGTGTGCGGTCTTGAAGCTCCACGGGCCCGACTCGCAGAGCACGCCGTAATGTTCGCAGATCATGCCTGCGATCGACAATGCTGCATACGAGAGAGGTGAGGATTATGTGAGAAGCATGTACGGCACTCGAGCTTACCAGGTCGTAGGATGACGTATTGTAGTACGGACCACTGCAGTCTTGGTCAGTATTGGAGGCGTGCGATAACCATGGTACGCACCTTCACTGTGTACATGAAGTATGCCTGCGGACGAACGATAAGCGCGCTGCAGAACTGAGCACATGTATGCGTACCTTCGTCGGACGATATCTCCAACAGCAGAATGGCAGTGGTAGGCTGGACTTGTCTTTCCGCACGATAGCGTGGTCCACAACGTGCCCCTCTGCAGTAGCCGCGACATATTCGATGAGTAGGAGGCTGACGAGCGACAGCACTCGGTCAGCTTGAGCACGTAGCGTTAGAGGGAGGCACTTACAGGAAGGCACTGAGGGTCACGGACTGAAGCACAGTTGTTAGCAGACGAGATAACCCGCTACGCAAGGACCCATATCAACCCACCTCGTAAGCTGAAATGATGGAATGTGTCAGATGGAGGTTTGACGAGTGATGTGGCGTCGCACTTACCAGTCTCGATGAAATCGTAGTATGTGTAGCTGCGGAAGTAGCGGTAGGAGAAGAAGGAGATGATGGCGTAGACTGCGGGCATGTACAATATTCGGAGGCTGTAAAATCAAGACGATGTTAATCATGCATTTGAACGAGATGCTGGACTCATGAACAGAAAAGAAAACGAGCGCATAGCTTGGAACAACATGCGACATATCCCGCACCCTCGCGAGGCTCTCGAGCAACGTTCCTCCGCCATGAGGGGGGTGCGGAACGACTCCAACCTCCACTAAGCAGGATACAACCCGCGACGTCGGGTCGGGCGCACCTCGGTTACTCCAACACGACTCGCCCTACCTAGTTGCATTACAAGATCGTGAGTGCTTACTTCTGCGCGACCAGAGCAACCGCGCAGTCAGCGGTCCTGCGCGAGCAAGCCAGGATTACCAGCGTGTGCGAGTCATACATGAAACAAGGCCTTGAGGTGCTTCTCGCGTCCGGCACGCGCCGGGGGACATTCGCAGATTTTGTGCGCGAGACACGGGCTCGACCCGCTGCACGGGGCCAGCTCGCGTTCTGAAACCCTCATCAAGTTTCGTCTGCGAGCGCAAGACGAAGCTCAGCAGACGGGAAGAAGCTTCGCGTCGACGTCGCATGGCTCGCATCGTAACCGGGGAGGTGTTCCGCTGGGAGGGAACGCCGGAGCGACTAAAAATTCTGCTATATGCGCGACATTGCAATAGTCTCGCGACATAGCCGAGCAGTAGTCCTCCGCCGCGGTGGTGGAGAGAGGGGGGGGGGGGTGATATCCCGAACTCAAACTCAAGGCATGCGACGAGATACGACCCCACGACTCCATTGAGCAGGTGCGGGGGCGAACCTCGTTACTTCGATATGACTGCCGTCCGCAGATCGCCTCGAAGCATATTCCAACGCGGTCATTGCATGAACGGCATTGCGCAAGGAGTCAGATCGCGCTGCACGCATATGAGCATTCGTCGTCCGCGTAGAGCAGCTCCTTGCACAGGCGGCCCTTTCGGGCCATGGCTCCTCTGTCGTCCTTGCTGTCTGGAGACTCGCAATGTAGCGCATGAAGCCGGCAGTGCAACACCGCGACGCGCTCACACCGGGTCCAGCTTGTTGCCCGCCGCCGCCTCGAAGCCGTCCGTTCTCCAATCCCCAACCTCTCCGTGGTTCGACGCTAAATGGATGGGAGAGTAGAGCTCTGCACTGCTGGTAACGAGACTGTATGCGCGGGTGGGGGGGCCAACTTTACGGAACAACCACCAGAAAATGGGCCTGAGTTCAAGAGCGTGCGTCGCCACAACAGAACAGAGATGAGCCCATACTAGGGGTGAAGGTGGACGCACATTTGTCGCTGCTCGCCGCGATTTGTATAGTTTCTGCAAACCTGTCAGCCACGCCGAGGTAGACAGAAGGTGTGCGTCAAGACGTACCGACAGTGGAACGAGACATTGATCACAGTAAGGAGGAGGGTCTACGACATCCGACTGAGTTCTACCAAGCGTGGTTCGGTAACGAGCGTGCCACTTACGACAATTGCGCAACAGCCCGCTATCACCCAGCCAATCTTGTGTGCATCCCAGTCTATGCCATCCGAAGACCAAAAGCCGGACTGGTCGATCACTGCCTGGTTTTCCGAGGGACAGAGGGTGTTGTTGGTGCTCGACATGGGGAATGTCGCCGCCGGGTCGTCGGAAGTCGTGAGGGTCGCAAAGCCAGGCGAGATGATGGTAGGAAGGAAGAGAAAGAGTGGATATATGCGCCGGTGTAGCCCCCAGCCCGGCGCAGACGGAGGAGGTGCTTATGGAGGTGTGAAGTGAACGCTGGGAGGACGTGCCTACGGTACGCGGGGAGTCCGAGGATGAAATTCCCGCGCGGGCACTCAGACGCTCGCGGCTCCTGGTTCGAGCCCCCGCCGCGCCAACAGCCTCTGAGAAGATAGCCATGTTTCTGCTGCATCCTACAGACATTCTGTCATCTTCTGAAGGTACTTCAGTATTTTACGACTTATTGTGACCCTCTATTGCCCCGAAAATCACTTTGGAGAGGGGATGTACACGGGCGCTTAATGTACAGATAACTTTATCTCTTAGCGCCGATATTATCAATTAAAACTACTTATATACTTTATTTGGCTTGCTTACCGGGGTTACTTATCGGGCATCTGGATCCTTGACGGCGGGCTACGGCAGCACTTACCTCACAGAACTGCTAATGCTATTGCTACAGACTATAGGCAACATCTCCGAGGTACAGTACGATGCCGATGCACTTGACAAGAGTGACCAGATAAATGCTACAATATGTAAGTACTACTTACTGAGTAACTCATATGAGGAATTATCGGTGGAAGTGATTAGATCCAATCAATCAGGGAGTTATCTAGACGGCGTTATCTGCCATTAAGCGCTCAGTAGATCTCCCCTCCGAAGCGGTTTCCTGCGGCATGGAGTGTCAGAATAAGTCTTAAAATACCAGTGCATCTTTGGAAGATGACAGAGTGTCCGTAGGATGCGGCAGAAACAGAAGTATTCACTCAGAGCATGTCGGTCCGGGCTGGGCTCGAACCAGGAGCCGCGAGCGTCTGAGTGCCCGCGCGGGAATTTCATCCACGGACTCCCCGCGTACCGTACGTGCCTTGTCCTGCCTGCCTGCGGAATCGGGCGCTTCCCTTCCTTCTAGGCGCCGCAGCGCCGCTACCAACCGTCACGATCTCTGCCGTTTGTTCTCGCTTCGTTGTTGTCGTACAGCTCGTTTTCCTGCTATCGGTCCTCTCGGGCTGCCCTCTGCTGTCTCCAGTCTTCTGCTTGTCCGTGCGCGCACCTCGTATCTCCTTGACGCTTTTGCCCAACCGTTGACTGCGGACGGAGTCCGACGCCGCGCCTCGGTCATTCTGTATGACACCAAGCAAGTCGGAAGTACTACTTCAGGTGCTGCCTCAAGGCTCTATGCATCCGGCAGCTGGAGTATCCCCTTCATAGCCGGACTCCATGCCGATAGAGCATGGTTCATGCGACTAGCACTCGGAGTCGGCATTCCCGGGGCATGGTGGTTAGGTGAGCAGATCCACGCTACCCTCGACTACTTGCATATCCGATCCCACGACTCGATCGTACATACCAAGTGGTGTCATACGCTGTTTTCAAACACCTGAAGGCGGTGCGCTGCACAACCACAGCCGAGGCATCGGCGAAAACCTACGGGACTTGCAGGATGTCTCGGGCGGTGCGAGAATGTCGTTCGAGCCGAGGTTCTATTGTTATACACAATTTGCAGAAATGCTAGTCTTTGCTCAAGCAGGTCCGAGCCGTGTCTCTCCCCTCATGCAGTCATGCCAGTGGTGCGTCGATACTACACTGCCGCATCACAGCGATAGTTGAAACGTTGACCCTCCAGAATGCATCGAGCGTGCATCTCCTACCCGCCCACCACCTATCCGCGGCGGCTCCTCGCCCCGGTGGGCACGAGAGCCATCGACGTCGGCACGAGGGCGCCCGTCACAGGAGAGAGGAACGTCCTGGTCGCCTACCCGAGCAGCCCTGTTCAGCATCCAAACATCCACGACCAAACCCACGCAGCAGAGCACTCACTTGCGCATGCTGGGGCCGCTGGCGCGGCATCTGCGGCGTCCTCGGCGTGTATCCATTCCCACCACCAGCGCCGTTCCCCTGCGGTCGGCCGCCCTGGGCCTGAGGCCGACTCTGGCTGTTCTGCTGGCGATGGCCACCGCCGTTGCTCTGCGCCCCGCCCCCGCCGCGGTTCTGGTTGTGCGGTGGCGCGCGGGCGCCCATGTTGCGAGCACCGCCGGACGCACTCCTCGCCTACGTCACGAAAGTCAGCAAGACGAGCGAGCGATCACCCAGTGCATCGTGCGAGCGGTCCACAGCACTGAGGCGTGAAGCGTGAGGCGTGAGGGAACACACCTGCGTCTGGGGCCTCGCGCCTCCTCCGCCGCCACTGCCGCCGCCGGTCCCCCTCCCTTTCCCGTTCCCGTTCCCGCCGAGAGAGAAGGTGCGCGCGCCCGACCCCGATCGGGCGTTCGAGCTCGCCCCGACATTCAGATGGAGCGTGATCTTCGTGTTCGTGTTCGTGTTCGCGCTGGCGCCCGTGTTCGCGTTCGTGTTCGTGCGAGGCCTGCTGGCCTGCGTCTTCGTCCTCGTTGTCGACATCGCGAGTTCGGGCGTGAGATCGCGGACAAGCGGCGCGCGGCGTGTGATGCGGGCGCGGTACTGAGGTCAGTCTGCCCGCGAGAGCGGGAGAGCGATAGAGGGGGGACGTTGGGTCGACTCTCGGACGAGTGGGAAGGTGCTGCTGCCCATAAGGTCGTGGGAGCTACTACCGCAGCACACAAATGGACCTCTTCTGTGCTGCAGAAGCCTGCAGCATGGGCTTCTGGTGTTCGAAACTGCTGGCTTCTTGCCAGTGCGCGAGTGCGCGCGTGCTCAGCTGTTCACGTTCGGGGCGCGAAGGCCGAATGCACATCCTGAGCTCGTTGTCTGAGTCTCGCTGGAGTCGGCGAAGGCACACAGCGGGATGCAGTGAGTGACTGCCAAGCAAATATCCCTCGTCTACTACGCATAACATTGAGCCAGGATGGAACTTTGCAAGAATGAAGCTGTTGTAAGGCTCGACCAGGTGAGACGGGATCGTGTGCTTCGTGACCCTCGTCGATCAGTTGAGGGACACACGAGAAGGCGCAAAGAAGGACCATACCAGTCTCTGCGGGACGGTAGCACTGCGACTCGGAGAGGTCTTTCGACACAATATACCTGCTTAACACCCTGATAGGACATGTACTTCGGCATTCAACACGTAGAGGCTCAGGAATCTCGGCTCTGGGTGAGCAACCACCTGATTCCCTCCCTTGCGTCACGGTCCAACTTGACTGCAGCCGCGATATGGGGGAAGCAGTAGTGGAACGCGTGGAAGCAGCCCGGGTAACTGTCAGGACGGCATTCAGGGCGAAGCGAGCTAGGAAGCAAGAAATACCACGTACAGGATCACCTTTGTCGGCACGCCAGCTTGGCGTAAGAGCTTCTCGTATAAGATCCCTTCGTCCCGGAGCGGGTCGAGTTCCTGGACCTGGATGAACGCTGGAGGAAGGCCGGCGTGCGAGCTCGCCAGGAGCGGGGAGACGCGCTCATCCCTGGCCGACGTCGGATGAGCGTAGACATCTATCAGAGTGTAGCAGGTCAGGTTGACAGGCTACAGCGAAAAAAGCCTAGAACTGAAGTTCGCACTGAGGAAGCGGCGCATGCTTTCGGTATTGAGGATGGGCGTGCTGGTGAACTCTGAGAAAGACCGGATCTCGTCTTGGTACTTCTCCGGGACGGCCCCAGGATGAAGGACGGTGGGCTCGCGCAGGTACTGTCCTGTAAGCGGGTATTCTCTGAAGAGTGGGTCTTCGCGGGCCTTGATTGTTATGGCGGCGGACATATTCGCACCCGCCGAGTCACCACCGACAAGGAAACCCTTCTTCAGGTCAATCTTGAGCTCGGACGCATGATTGACCACCTACGGACGACGTCAGTGCGCGTATATGATGCGCTTGAAATGTCGTATACCCATTCAAGCGCGGTATACGAGTCCTCGAACGGAATCGGGAAGGGATACTCCGGGGCGAGTCTAGGGGACATGCATGTTAGGGCCCCAAATAACGACTTGGGTATTGGAGACGATCGTATGGCGAACCTGTAATCCACGTTCACGACAGCGATGTTGAGCTCAACGCAGATCGTCCGCAAATGTGCGTCGTCCGAGTCAATGTCGCCAAGCATCCATCCTGTAGGGGGCGGAGGGGTGTATAGTCAGTCGCACGACTATACATGGTAAGCAGTTCGCACATCGCACGCACCTCCTCCGTGAAACCAGACGAGAACAGGGAAAGTGTCCCCATCCCCGGCAGCGGGCCTGACGTACCTGATGGTTATCTCACCGCCCTTAACGGCGACGCGTTCGTCCGAGAGGATATACTGAGATGCTGCGTCGCTGTTAGCCCTTGCGGCTTGACTTCCATAATACGACGCTTACTCACACTCGGGAAGTCGCTTCGCGTGGTACTGGCTAAAAGGCGCAAACGTCACATTGGCAATCTCTCGAGCGTGCACAAGTTCGGAAGTTCCTGGGGGTGGCGGCGGTGGAGGCTGAGTGAGAGCCGGATTGGTAGAGAGAGCCGCAGCGAGTTCTGAGTCGTAGTCCATGACAGATCACAGATGAAGTTCGTGCTACTGTGCGACAGAGGTCAGCAACGAAGCAGGGAAGCTATATACCAGGCGAACGAACCATCTTTAGATGCAGTGGGAAATCTCTCTCGGTCTTCTGTGAGCAGCTGTCAAGATGTGGTATGGAACTCCGGAACCCTGGTCGGATGACTTCTTAGGTTCAGAAACATACCCGGCGTGAGACGGCACCCAATGCCAATGGGGGGGATTGTTCTGTCGTTCTTGGTGGGTGCGATTGCACCACTGGCATGATCATGAAGAGGAAGTCATGAGTTCAACAGAGTACGAGAGAGTGGCTTCATGGCATACCTCAGTCATACTTGGCATGCACATCCGTGGCATGTGGGCGCGAATTTGTGCGGGTATTACAAACGCTATTGCCAGGGCGATTTATTTGCCTTGGAAGTTGGTATGGTGGTATCGGGCCGAGTTCCGCCAAGTGCGGATACTTGTACTTGTACTACCGCGAGTCGCCATGAATGCGTGCACTAGTCCCGTAAGCTGACGAAGTCGCAGTTCTATACTTTGTTCTCCCGATGTGTTCGTCCTGTGTATCAATTGGCGAAGTACGGAGCGACATGGACTCGGCGGAGTAGTGACCCTTCGACGGTTGCAGCTACAAGCAAGGTGTCAGCTCTGCAGTATGATTGACTTGACAATTCAGCGCACCTGAAGCGTGCAGCCGGCATAGGGTTGACCTTGTTGCGTTCCGAGCGAGTCCAGGACCCTGCGCCCGCGTAGATGGAAGAATATCGGTGGTTCGTGCAAAGGCTAAGATCGGGGAAGCGCACAAGAAGCTCTTCGTAAGACGGAGTCTCAGAGGATGTAAGAAGGGCACATGAAGATGGACAGAGTTACGGTGCGTGCTCGTCCGAGTCGTCACGGTGGTCCAGGACTAGGCTTAAATCGTTAAAGAGGAGGGTCGCATGACACCCCCCGTGGGAACGCGGAGTGTCGTCTGAGTCTCAAACCTGGCACGGAGAAGTCTCTGGGCGTCGAGAGCACAGCACTTCGCCAACTTGAGCAGAGTACCCTCATGCCTTCCTTTGCATCCATATCGCTCGGAAGGTCGCAGAAATTAACAAAAACCCTCACTGGTAGCAGACGGAGCTGCTGGCAATTTTTTAGGATTATAACGGGCTTATGGACAGCGCGAAGCCATCGCTCTCGAAGCGGTTCAAACTCCATGTTCCCACGGGGGGTGTCCTGCGGGGCTCCTGTTTATCAATTCCAGCCTCTATTCAGAAGGAACGACTGTCTTCCGCTACTGAACTAGAGGCTGGCTTGCGAGCCTAGTCCAGGACAGGATGAGATGCGTTGTCATTGGATGGCACCGCCACCCTTACCGAAGGTAAGTGGCCTTATACAAGCTGGTAAGCAGCAGTTTGTAGTTGGATAAATGAAGGTCATCACACAATGATATCGCAGAGTTGAAGACGAATCCCGAGAGAAAAACAGCCTGACCGGGGAGGAATGGAAATACTGAGCTTCGTCTAGGCTGTGTGCATATTAAGTAGGAGAGGATCACGCCCAGATCTGAAGGTGGGTTCTACTCACGGAGCTCGTCAACCGGAGAGTGAGAAGGTCGCTGGGCCGGAGGCTCAGTGCTCGCACATATTGAACTCGAGCTCATACACCTTCTCGTTGTGCTCGACGACAAAGCTCGAGCGCTCCTTCATGAGCTCCGCCCGGTGTTCCTCCGCCTTCTCACGCGACATCACCCCGGGCTTCACGAACTCGGCGACGAGATCGAACAGCTCCACAGGCAAGTTCTGCATCGCCGGTGCCTTGACGAGCTCGTCCATTGACCAGTCCTCCTGCTGCGGCGGGACGTGCGTCGTCGACAAGATCTCCGTCTCCGGATTCACGAGGAAGAAGCACAGGATCTTCCGGTATCCCGGCTTCGTCGGGTCCGCAAGCTCGAACGCGTCGACGTGGTGCTGGTAGATGTTCGGGAACGCGACGCACTTGTCCTCCTCCGCGACGATGTGCCCGATGTTCTGGTTCTTGTGGTGGTTGGGCCCGAATCCGTACGAGACGATGAACCCGCGGTCGTCGTACTGCTCGTACCGCATCTCGATGCCGTCCTCGGTGCCGACCGTGACGCGGAAGTCGAGCCGCGACTCGGTGATGTTCTCGCACGCGTAGTAGTACAGGCCCGTCACGACGATGTTCTCGTTTGCCATGCCCTCGACGTGCCACGCGCCCCCGGCGAAGCGCGGGTTCTCCGGCGTGAGGACGATGTTCGCGAGCTTGACGATCACCTGCACTTTGCGGCCCTTGAGCGAGTACTCGACGCGGTCCTCGAAGGTTGGAGGATGGAAGGGCGCGGGGTCGGGAATGATGGGCCATCTGAACTCGTTCGCCCATATGTCGTACGCCTCTTGGTCGTACCACGCGTCCGAATTTCCGGGCACATCGCAGTACCAGAGCTCCGGATCGACTTGTACAGCCAGCGGACGCTCAGGGGATAGAGCGTCGGACAGCACCCGCTCAAACATGGGTACAAATTGCGCGAGGATGGACGTGATGGGCGTGTAGAGCGCGGCGTCGCGTGTGGGGTGGAGGTTGTTAATGTATCCGAGCGCCTCCACCTTTCCCGTCTCGGAGACAGCGAAGTCGGTCGGGAGCCACTGGTACTTCTGGGACATGAGGTAGCGGTGTTCCTCAGAGGAGCTGTTCAAATCTGGGCGGCGCGCTGTGTATGCCTGCGGCGTGATGGCTTCCAGTGGGTCATCATTGCTCGCGTCCTCCTTGCGAACGTACGACTCGCCGATGACCAGGCAATACAGCGAAGGGTGCACGAGATCTAAGACTTGCTTGTTCGATCCGGGGTGCCAGTCCTTCTTCTCTTCAGGTACGTTCTCGAGGAGCGCGACGCCGTGAACGAGTGCCTCCTTGGTAGCTGGGGAGATCAGCGACCTCGATTCGTACACCTTGGGAATAGATGCTGCCTGTGCAAGATCAGTGAGTAGGTTCACCAGCGCATCAGAAACAGGACTTACGAATATGCCAGTCTCGGGGTCACGTCGGGAGGCCTCGTATCTGAGTTCTTCGAAGATATAGTCGACCTGCGCCTGGGTGATACGTTCGCGGGGCCATCTCTTCTTGCCATTGCCGTGTTTGAGGTACTCGTCGCCGCCCCATAACTTCTCGACCAGCGCACGATCCTGTTCGACAATCTCCTGGCGCCACTTCTTGACGATGGTCGGGTCATTGACCTTCTCCCACCAGTCTGGCTTGGAACGGATCTTGCCAGATAATAGGCGCATACGGAGCTCGACCAGCGTGTTGGGTTCGCGCTCTTGAAACGTGAATGGCGAAGGGAATCGGGACATGATGGGATGTGATCGGCGTGAGGAGTGCTGATATCGGAGGCTCCGCGAGCAAGCTGGTGGTCGACGTGGTCGTTCCAGAGGACCTATATACGACAGCACGGCGAGGGGCGGTCGGCGGATACGCGATGTCATCGCCTTCCCGGGGTTCCCCGCCTCGCGTTCTCACATCGACACAACACGAGTCTGACGAGACTCGTGTAGACTCAGTGGCGTACACGTACATGACGGAAACAAGGCTTATCTGATAGGAGATCGGCGAGAATAAGAGTTGTCCTCCATGTATGTGCCAGGAATCTGGTGCAGTCGGAGATTGCGGAACGTTCTCAATGGAGACATGCGACATGCCCCTGCTTGGGAGGAGGGCGACTCCGATTTCGACTATTGAAAACGCGTTAGCTTGAGCAGTCCTAATTGTCACAGATAATATACTGGAGCTCCGGACTGCTTTTGAGACTGATTGACACCGGGTAGTATTGCACGTGTGCGGCCGTATGGCCTATTCGACAGTGTAAGACCACTCACCATAGGGAGACTGGTGAGTTCGAAAGGCATGGAAGCGGCCTCGGGAGTCTGTAAAGGTCATTCTAGTCAGACAGCTCTGGTGTATGAGCGTATACCCCCGCAAGTCACCCCGTATGATCTGCACATCAACAATTGCTTGCGTGATTCCATACGCGACACCATTTATTGTCGTTTGGGAGAATATGAGGCGTGACATCAGTCATATGTGAGCCAATCCGTCCAGAACTCTTCCTTCCCTACGGGGCTGTCAGCGTTGAGACGTTCAACGATCGGGGATACTCACATGGCCGAATGCCTGCTTGCAGAATAGTGCGCTCCTTGCAGCGAGGGAACTGTGCCTCTACACACTTCAGCCAGACGCCGTCCTCGTCACTGTTGGTCGAGTAAACATTGATGGCCACCTCGGACAAGTGGTGGAATGGGGGGCGGTTGAGAATGTCGTCCAATCGCGCGTCGTGGAAGAGCGAGACCACGTCGTCCTTAGGCTGATCGCGGGAGATGTAATCGATCCGGAGAGTTTCCAGCTTCCTGGCGCGGACGTGTTCCAAAACCAGAAGAAGCCACGCCGTTTCGCTGTTCTCGAAGGTGAGCGATAGCCGGTCAAGCCCTGTGAGCCTGGAGACAGCTATAAACGAAGAATGTCAGGTGAAACTCAACACATCGGCGAACTTTCGACTCAAACTGACCTTGATACGTGTCTGGCTGTTCATCGTATTGCATACACCAGAGCGCCAGACTCTGCAGACCCGGACTCATGAGCTCCAAGAGAGGATCGACCTTGATGGGCAGATATAGCTGTGGCATTCAAGCATTGAGTAACCAGCACGGGCAACCTAACTGAGTCGTACCCGGAGTTTCGTCAGAGACTCGCACCTCCCCGGAAACATGGCCTCGTCCGGCGGCGGGACCTGAGACTCGTACCAGGCGTTCTGGGTGATTTTGATGGTTTTGACGTGCGGGAAGGACCATACAGTGCCGGCGAGCAGGTCGAAGGTAATGTAGAGACAGGAATATAGGGTGAGGGAGGCGAGCTTCTCGCAGACCCCGAACGACCGCATGAAGCAGACGAGAGGGACAGGGACCGGGATCCTCGCATCCGCCTCGAAGGAGATCTTTTTGAGGTTGGTGAGGCCAGAGACGACGTAGAGAGGTAGAGGCGTCTCGAATTTGCCCGCGTTCATCATGGGGTAGTGCCATGCCCATCCGAGCTCGGGGTTGGTCTGACCATGGAGATCACAGCGCAATTCTTGCACGAGTTCCGCCAACTCTGGAGAAGCATGGATAGTTCGAGCGAAGCGGGTGTACACGGCCCGCCTCTCCAGGTAGACATATCCGTAAAGCTGCATCCGCGCGCGCGCAAGCCATGCACTGCATGTTAGTGCACACGCCCGCAGCGTCTTGTAGATGGCTTCTATGCTCTCATCTGTATCTTCGCCGATGGCGTCAATCACTAGGAAGAACAGCTCGAGGGGAAGAGGGGGAGAGTCTGGGTCGCGATTCATGGAGATGATGAAGGTTCAGGAGAAGATGGCGGCGTCAATATCGTAGATGAGCGGTTGATATTTCATCCACTTAGACGCCTATGTTATCCTGAGTCCGAATAGTTGAACTTCAAGTCGTAGCCGCGAATATCTTCAGAAGGAATTACGGAGCTTCACGATACTGTCCTAGCCGGATTCGTGACTGGCTGACGTTGTGCGCTGCCGCCGAGACTGGCGCCCAAAGCCGCACACGGCTGGGTCGAATAAGTACGGTGTCTCTCCCTCCTCCTCCTCAGCACTATTCGACCACAGTCAGAACTCAACATTTATGTAGTTTTTAAGGAGTAGAACGCACCTGACATGTTAGAGCGCTCACTTGCCAGCATGTATCAATTCCTCGTCTTTCGGCGGGATACTCTCCTCCGGCCCCACCACTCAGTACGCTCAGGAGCCGCCTCGACTGCAGCCCATCCCCTCTCGTCTCCACCATAAGCACAGTTCAGAGCTCGCGCAAGCCCAGCCCACCTCCGCGCGCCCTCAGCATCCTCCACGGCGCAACAAGCCTTGCATAGCCGCGTCACGAAGCCCTCCCAAATCGGCTCGTAGTACAGGTGCTCCGCCTCCAGCAGGTCCATGTACATCTTGTCGGCGCGGTTAACGTAGTCCTCAGGCATGTCGGGATCACGCACCCACCGCTCGAGCGCGGCATCGCGTGCGGCATGGCCCGCATCTGCCCGTGCTATCAAGCTGCGTCGAGTCTCGCTCTGCTCCAGGGCCGGACCTGCGAGAGAGCAGTATGCGCAGGCGCAGGTGAAGCCGTAGTCCAGTAACGCCTGCTGGCGGGAGGCATGGGGCAGCGCGGGGTCGATGTAGGAGATGAAGACTTGGGAGCCGGCGCGGATGGGGAAGAGCGCGCGGACCTCGATAGAGAACGTGGCCAGGTCGAACCGGTACGCGGCATTCGGGGAGCAGCTATAGACCTAAGATGAGTACGTGCACATGTAATCGACCGACCGGGGACACACTGACCTGTGGTTGATGCGCGAGATGTCCTTGCATATCCCAGCGTACTGCTGCCGCGAGCCGGGAAGCAACCCTATGTGCAGAGCGTTCGTGTCGACAATCCCTTTCACCAGCGAAGGCTCCTCAGAATGGCTATTTGCGAGATGGAAGAATGCATCGCGGCGATTCGGTGGCAGTCGCGATATGGCGTCCTCTAGCTCCGGGTAGGCATGTTCGGGCGGAAGGCCTCGGTGGAAGGGGAGGAATTGGGGGTATATACAAAGTGGCCTTTCGCACATGATAAGCTCTCCGCGCTCGATGTCTGTAGTCATGAAGACCCCTAGCCCACTGGAGGCTGCGTCGGCTATGCGATACAATGTGGAGGCGGGGTATGCGAGCGGCCCAAGGAAGAGAATTCACGCTTGTCCTCGGCCTGGTAGAGAAGAATGACGCAGTCTGTCCCATGAGACAGTGTCAGTATGTCCAGATGTTTCCCATTGTATGGCTGAGTGTTGTTGGACAGGTCAAAGTCGGTTGTCACTCGGGGGTCGGGTATAGGAATCTTCTGGCTGGCCTGTTCTCTCCCATCGGGCGGGCACATCTGCCTCGAGGAGCGGATGCAACGTTGATTTGGCACTTCGCTCGATTATTCAGACGAAGTCAACCACAGCGTGGCAGCTGCTGACCCTCGATACCTCAAGCATTCATTAAGTGAGCAGTTCTTACAATCGAACCAGATAGCGCGACGTACTACTTCGGCCACAGCCTTGCTTTCGGATCCGAGGTTGGTCAAAACTCTGACTCGGATCGAGTGGGAGGAGGACGCACGTCGTACTGGCCCAGTACTCAGTAGTAGTAGTGGTAGGGATCCGAGAGACATGCCATGCAAGCGTCGCTCAGCGCTCGGTGCCGGCAGCAACTTGAGATAAACAAGTCCAAATAACGCGGTAACGTGTCTGGGCGCCTGAGTCTCAGAACACGGTTGTCTCCGCGTCCTCCTCCTCCTCCTCCTCCCCCTTCCTAAAAGCCACAAGCTCACGTAGTATCATATTGTTATTAGCCGACCACACTTTATACCCTGGTTCTCTACCTTTCAATCCTGACTGTCACGACTCCGAGCGGAAAATTCAAGGTCGGGCCACTGTAGCTCTGCCACCGTCGTGAGTCAAAGAGTAATAGTACTCGTGCGTTGACTTGATGTTAATTATGATATTTAACATTCGAGGTTGACCCACTGGGATAAATGTGCGCCTCTCTGACGTGTTCTGTCAGAGACGAGGATCAAGTTGTACTCAGCTTATTCCGCGCCACATGGGATGAATACTTCTCATGGGAGCCATCCTACTGTGCGGAGACTCTGTTCAGAGTACGAGCAGGCGAAAGTGCAGACGCAGATGCGCGTCGCGCGGTGCTCGACTCAATCGAGGATGCCGCTGGACTAGCGCATAGCGAAACAGATGAAGCCACTGACACCCCCGTCGCCCTCTCATTTACATGCTACGAGATCTCCTCCTCAAGCGATATCAATAGCAGGCACACCCGTCCGGAGATGGTTCCGGCTACTGGTTCCCTCTCTGACCCATATCCGTCATACGAGTCATGCGCTCCCATCAACGCCAACATCCTCCACGGCGACGATCCGAACTACCTCCCTTTCATCCCGTTTGCGGACGAGCCAACGTTCGATTTCCGCGACTACGTGTACGACCACAAGGGTCTCGCCTGGCAGGAGGGGTACCGCGATTCGGACGGTGCGCAGGTATGGTCCCGAGTGGCGTCCTGGTACTGAACAGCTCCCGCAGTTCTGGCGATTGTGTTGGAGACCGCGAGGAGACTGCATCGTAGCCACGGCATTTCGATGGAGGCGATCGACAGGACTGGCATCCTCCCGCTTACGCTGTGCACAACCTCCGTTTGGGGCGCCATATGGACGGAAAAGATGAGGTGAAGCTCCGCTAGCCAATCCGCCGTTGTATACTTATTCTGACAGGAGCGTCCTGATAGTGATCCAATACCGTGGCCGGGCTCTTCGAGGGTGTCCGGACCGCCTCTTCCCGATGTCGCACCGCCTGCCGCAGACGACGCGAAGACGCGACTCCAGGACTACCTGACGCTGTGGTGTCCCCGCATCGATTGTCTGCAGGGACATTGCTTCACTCACGGTCGGCAGTTTCCTTCGTCCACGACACGTCTCGGTGCTTACAGTGGGACATGCACTCAGCAACGGAGCAGTATAACCTTGACTTCGACACTCCCGCCGTGCCAGGAAATGAGAGATTTAAATTCCTGCTGTCAGCGAAGACGCCGTGCGGAGATGATTGCGCCGTCGAGCATAGGAGGATATCTGTGGTGCGTGCGCGACGTGGACAGGTTGCAGCCTGACTCACCGTCTTGCAGGGAGAGGTGTCATGGAGTCATGCTGAGATTGCCGAGCTCAAGGTGATTTGTCACGTCGCGCCGCCGACCACGCCCTGCAAGCTTGCCCGCCTGTGTATGAAGCCTTGTTTCGAGGTAGCTGACGTCGCAATCCCCTCTGCTGGCTGCTGAGCTCAACGAGAGCCTAGGTTGCGGTCGTTGCTTCCACGTTTGCTTTGAAGCCCAAGAAGAAGAAACCCCCTAGACAGCAGGGCAATCAGATCGCGGACACCGCTGCGTATCCGAGACACCTATACGGTGAGCCTCGCATTCAATGCCCACTTATGTGTGCTGAAGTCTCGTCAGGATTGGAGCACACCTCAGCCTTCATACCGTGAGCGGCGATGTTTCGTGCATCCGAGTCCTTGAGTTACTCAGCCTGTCGGTTGTGCAGGAACAAGCCATGCAACCATCCAGGTCCCTGCGTACACAATGCTGACTGCGCATGCGCCGACAATGCAGCGCACTGTTCTCGCTCGTGCGCCTGCTCAGTGCGCTGTCCGTCTAGCACCCGCATCGAACCCTTCATGCTCGCTCACGTACTACGCAGGCGCAAGGAGATGGGCAGGATGCAAGTGCGCGGTCCTCGTCGCGAAGCAGTACAAGAGAGGCCCTCGGGAAGTAACGATGAACCCGTGTTCGACCGATCTCTGCCCGTGCCGGAAAGCGAAGAGGGAGTGCGACCCCGAGGTCTGTGCGCCGTGTCCCAAGGACTCGCTCTGTAGAAACATGCAGCTGCAGCGCGGATTCCCGAAGGTATGGTTCACTGACTCTATTATTGCGGTGCGCCGTCCTGATGGAGCGTCTGCGGCCAGCTCGTCCAGGCCAAGCAGAGCAGACACGGCATGGGCCTGTTTCTCGCCGAGGCGGTGAGGGAGGGCGACCTCATCATAGGTACGATTCGTTTCCCTTGCCGTCTCATTTCTGACGTTCTGCCCTCAGAGTACGTTGGCGAGCTAATATACGACGCGACCTTCCACTCCCGCAAGTGCGTCCTGACCTTCGCTGCTGCGTCTGCCTGCGTATGCTGACAGCCTGCACCCTCCGCAGCGAGCTCTCACGGCACCTACGGCGGAACTACGTCTTCGGGCTCAATGACCAGATCTCCGTCGACAGCATGCGTGCCGGCAACCCCGCGCGCTTCATCAACCATGCCCATTCTCGTCGAGCGAACGTCGAGGTGTCCAGTGAGTGTCCTCTTGAGTCTTCACCTTGCGTGTTCGGGTCGCACTTCTGACTCTTGCAATGCCCAACGTAGTCCTCCTGGTTGACGGAGAACAGCGAATCGGAGTCTTTGCAAGTAAGTAGGGGGCAGAGGCGGTGCCACGGGATTCTTGGGGCTGATCCGCTTGCTTGATGCAGAGAGGCAGATGGCACCTGGGACCGAGCTGTTTCTCGACTATGGACCGGAGTTCCCGATAACGGAAGAGGATAGGAGGCAGTAATACTGCTGGTACTTCGCGTAGGGAAACATTGAGTAGCTCCTATCAGTACTGCATGTGTTTGGAGTATGAATGCGCATTCTGAGCCAGCAAGTCATATAGGTTATCTCGCTCGTCGGAGGAGCGTCGGAGGGGATGAACGTGCGGTCAAAAAGAAACCCGCCGATTCATCGAGTACTTCCCATTAGCCGACTCGAACGACTGACCTCGTCATAGAATCTCTTTAGAGAGTTACTAGTGACGCGCTCTACCAACTGAGCTAAACGGGACTTGCACGTAGTAATGGGTACATTGCCATGTAGCATACAGCTCTATTATCGCTGTCGTTAATTGTGTTCCTGCTCCTGAATGGCTCCTCTACCTTCTTCCCATCGCGTGTGTTCACGAGTGGCCAGTACCGGCCTTGCATCATCTTTTCCGGTAAGTGGTATCACTGCAGCCATAACCGCGAACCTATCAGGGCTTCTCTGGTCACAATCCGGTGTCCGGTGTCATTCCACTGATTACTTACCTTTACGTTCTCATAAGGGGGAACTAATCCTCGTCGATTAGAATGGTTTCTCAGCTCCACCCCACACCAACGGATGGATATGGAACATATACCTCAAGGTTACAGAAAGAAACAGAAGAGATCATCACGAAGCACATCCCGGTGCAAGGCACAGCTCAAAGTGAACTACAGAAGAAGGCGCACTTCGAGTTTCTCCTGCGGAATCTGAGACAAGGATTCCCCGAGCGCTATACATCTCAGGATGCGAGCCAACCATGGCTCATATACTGGACTCTTCATGGCTTCAGCATCCTCGGTGTCGGGCTTGATGATCAGACCAAGAAACGGTGAGTGGTGGAAGCTCTATGCGAGTTCCGCTTATCCATGTTTGATCAGAACCATCGACACGTTGCTGGCGCTGCAACACCCGGAAGGCGGCTTTGCGGGCGGTCCTGGTCAGGCTGCTCATCTGCTCCCCACTTACGCCGCCGTCTGCTCGTTCGCTATTGTCGGACGCCCTGGAGATGGCGGAGGCTGGGACGCCATCGATCGGTACGGCGCTGATGCCTCCGGCTCTCTTCTCGGCATATCTCATACTTCGGGGACTTGCACAGGAAGAAGATGTATGACTTCTTCATGTCCTTGAAGCAAAGCGATGGGTCTTTCCTCGTCAGTCATCACGGTGAAGTAGACGTCAGGCAAGTGGTTCGCCTCCCCCGTCAATCGGAGTCTGATCGCTCGGATGCATAGGGGCATCTACTGTCTGCTAGCGGTAGCGACGTTGCTAAACTTGCTCACGCCCGAGCTTCTCGCGGGCGTCCCCGAGTTCCTAGCCACCTGCCAAACCTACGAAGGCGGGTTCTGTAATGCTTCCTTCCCAGGATGGGCTTTCGAGGCTGGTCAGTTGCACTGTATGACTTCACGTGCGCATCGTTCTCAATATGAAACCCAGACGACCCAGAGACCCCGAGTGGCTCACCGAAGAGTTATGACCCCTCGGCGCCGCGTCCGCCGCTCGGTGAGGCGCACGGTGGGTACACGTTCTGCGCCACCGCCTCCTGGGTCCTCCTGCAACCATACATCAAACTCTACCATTCTTCCGCCGGTGGCTCGTCCCCCAAGCCGGCCATCAACACGCCTGCGCTGCTTCGCTGGTGCGTGCAGATGCAGGGATCCCTATTGAGCTCGGAGGGTTCAAGGGCCGGACGAACAAGCTCGTGGATGGGTGCTACAGCTGGTGGGTCGGCGGTTGCGTCGTTCTGGCCGAGACACTTCTAGGCGTCGCGCGTGTGCACGAGGCCGTGCCGCATGAGCCTCATGAAGAGAACGACGAAGACGGACAGAAGGCGTGGGACGATGCTGACGGTAAGCGGCTGACTGCTCGACTCGCGCGCACTGTGCTGAAAACATCAAATGCATCTCTCCTCGGACCTGGATGATCGGTGCCCACTCCATTTGTCCGCTGAACACTATTCGTAGATGCCCTGTTCAACCGCAAGGCGCTGCAGGAATACATCCTCTGCGCCGGGCAACACCCTGCCGGCGGCCTGAGAGACAAGCCGCCCAAGTAAGTCTTCCTCCGAGCGCCCACACACCCTCCGCACGCCCGGAAACGCATGCTGACGTCCTGATCCTCCAGGCCCGCGGACGCGTACCACACGCTTTACTGCACGGCGGGCCTATCGGCCGCTCAGCATCGCGTCATCCCTTCCGAGGCGCGCGAGAAGGCTGTTATTTCCGCCTGGAACCCGTCCCAGGCCGATGCCAAAGCCGGTATGTTTTCCCTCTCCTGCTGCGCGGTCACCCACCCCGTTTGTGGGTTCCGCAGGAGCATGTGCTGAGGAATCCCCGCGCCCAGGCACAGCGTATGCTCCGTTGTCGGACGCAGACCGTGAGAGGCTGGACGACTTGCGCAAGGGCACCTTCGCACAAGCCATGTCCTGGTCCGAGGAGGAGGGCACGGCTGTGTACGTCGGCGGCGCAGCCAATCGTGTGGTGAGTCGCAGCGGTCCTCGTGCGGGCGACGGATTGAAGGCTGACCGTGGTTCTTTTTCCCGACCGGTGGATAGAACGCTACCCACCCGTTGTTCAACCTGACGGCAACCCACTCGGACGGGATGCTGTCCTACTTCTACGGCCAGACTCCGCCGTCGCGATATGTGAACAAACCGGCAACCAAGTGACGAGAAGTTTGAAGAGACGCTACGAATACCTCACATCGCTTGACCAACCGGTCTTCCAATCGATTGCAGTGTACGAGTACGTATGCGTTAGATCAACACGTAAGAGACAGTACATGGGAGATTGTGTAGGCTGTGCGGATTCTGATGGATTATAGCTCATGTATACATAGCAGGCATATCGGAACCAATACAGGAAGCGACTACGCACGAGGGGGGCAGGCATGTCCGTTCACCGGGGTTACGCCCACAAAACCACGCGCTCTCGAGACTCCGTGCGCGGATAGCTCGCGGCACTGCGCCACGCTGTCTTGCATGTCGCCAGATTGGACACCACGGGACCTGCAGGCCGACGCTGTCACCGGCTACTTAGGGGTGGTTGCATAAAGCGTGAAACGCACCAGTTGCGGACACTACAATGCCAATACTTGAGCCGTTGAACTACGGGAATGCTGCAACGTGCATCTGATATTGTCGAGCAAGAGGTAGGGATGATCGGGGAACAGTAAGCTGCTGGTACATCCCAAGGGGCATCAGAAAGACTAAGTACTTGCAGGGTGGCGTGCAGCCGGAGGACCAGTGACCGGCCGCTGACGTGTGAAGACGACGTCTTGTGGGCGCACTGATCGATAGATTTGTTCCTCCGACGGCGTCCGCGCAATTTGTATGGGAGACATTGACTCTATGATACAGTGATAGGTCGGAGCACTGGCAGCGGGTCTATACAGTGGAAGGAGTCAGAGGGCGTACTAGGATGAGCCCAGCTCGACCTGTTGGACGGGCCTGGCAACGAAGTCATTAAATGAAGCAAATATGCATGTGGGAGATAGCGCGGAGCAAGTCGCTGGACGGGCTCGCGATAACTTGGACATCGACGGTCACCACGGCCTCGGCGACGCCTTCAAGAGGCAACCAAGATGAAGCACTCACATGCATCCAAGAAGGCCGTCAATGACCATAGGGGAAGCCCAACAACGGCCATGAGCCGAGAAGGACGCACCTCATGGTGTCCGTCCGGTGCGACCTCGCAAGTCCTGGACCTCCTGCTCCAACCAGTTCAGCTTCTGCCTGTCCTCCCTCCTCGATACTCCAACTCCATCATCTGTCCTCCAGCGCCTCGATATGTGCCTTCTCCTCCATCCTCGCCTTCGTCGCTATGGGCAGCATCCTCGACACCTCGTTCCACCGCACGTGGTTGGTCGACATCTCCGCACGCAGGCTAACCGGGACGAGCGCATGCTCCATCGCGATGTCGAATGCGTCCGGCCAGC
>JABYQS010000255.1:0-42618 GCA_022592435.1 Cerioporus squamosus
TCTAGATGGGGACTGCTGCACAGTCCCCCCACTAATACCCCCTTCCAACTGGCCATATCTCCAAAACCGGTCCGCCGATTTTGCTCATATTTTGCATAGACACTCTATAGCACTCCACAATGTATTCCTCCAAGTTTCATGTCAATTGTCAAACGGTCAGCCGGGAGATATCTCTTGCTGATGAGTCTAGATATGGTGTCGCGTGCACCTGAGAATATCTGCTCTATTGCCACAGCACACGCTAGATGCAGGTCAGCGACATGGAGCGATACATTGCATGTGTCCTGAACGCACCGGGAATGGAGAAGATGTCTCTCACAAGGCCCATACCATACCCACTCTCATGGATTCCGACATCGAGAAGAGATTATATTGCGCTACTGGACGATACAGATGTACTGAGCAGCGAGGAGTTCAGTAGAGGGAAGCCGGGTGATGACGCCTGCCTAAATCGTGATGATGGCCAGAAGACGGCGCCGTGGGAACTGTATTACCGTGACGCCTGTACAGCTTGCAGGCCGCCATTACGGGTGGTCTTACCGTGAAGATGGGGAGCCCTACAAGCCAGTGCCGGGCGCTGCCGCGCCTGCGTGCCTTTCCACTTCCGGCCTCCCATATAGTAAGCACACGTTCGACCGGACGCTCATGCCTTGCGCCCTGTCAAACTTCACAACGGCTTCCCTGGCCACCCTGGATGCTCTCATAACTCGAAGAGCGAGTTGCATCACATGACATAGCACATGAAACGTAGGTCTTCGACTGTTTCTCTCAATGTCCGTTTTTTCCAACAAGACCCTCTACCTCTTTTTCAAAGGTAGCGGGGATACGCCCACAGGTACCAGTATGGTCGCCCTCCGCGTATCTGTAACCACTGCATCACTGCAATCTCCAAGGACCAAGGACGCACGCGTGTATGCGTTCTTGTATCAACTCAAGTGTTACAGTACTACCAACCTGCCATATGTACACACAGCACACCATGGAAGTGAGTAAGCGGCAAGAAGTGAAAGAGTGTCGACAGCTTGAAGGACAAGAAAAGGACGGGGACGGGAACGGGACCAGGGAGGGGTATCCCAGCAGACCGCAGACCGCAGACCACAAACACAAACATACACACGGGCACAGACACAGGTACCGGCAGGCCGGTATGTATAGACACGGCGACACTGATTGCTACGGGGACACGATGGAGGTGACTGCTCGTACTTGTACTTGTACTAGTACTAGTATACCACAACAGAGGACGACGAGAGGAGAAAAGAATGCGCGGGGTGGATAGATCGTAGATTGCGAATCGTGAATCGTGAATCGTGGGATCGCGGACACGGGCGCGGTGGTAGTACAGGACATTGGACATTGGACAGCGGACTTTGGGGGGGATGCCACACGGAAGGGGAGAGGGAAGGGACAGCGAGCACGGACACTGGACACCGGAAAGGACGGGAACGGGGACGCGCGACACAAGACGACACTAGGACGACACGAGAACAGTGAGGAAAGAGAGAGAGGCGCTTGCCGTCTAATGGGTCCGCACAATAACATGTAGGCTACAGCGAAGACAGGGAGGAGGGAGGAATACAACCAAGCAGCCAGCCCGCTAGGCAGCCGGCGCCGCCTGGGCCGCAGAGTGGTCGTCCGGACCAGCGAGCGCGCCTTCTGGAACGCCGCCGTTGAGTCGCGAGTCGCCGACCTGGTGGAAGTCTGCGCGCGACGAGGGTGAGTGAGCGAGGTCGCGCGCGCGGGAGCCGGAGGTACGCACCGAGGATCTCGCTGTACATCATGACCTTCCAGGTGTCGACGGGGAGGTCCGCGTCGTTGAAACTCCAGTCGAACTTCTCCGCCGCCTCGGGCTCGTCCGTCGGGTCGTGATACGGCGCGACGTACTCGTGCGCGAGGGACTCGGTGGCGGTAATGCGCTTTCGGGGGTCGAACACGAGCATCTTCTCGAGCAGGTCGATTGCTGCAGCGAAGACTTCTCAGCGCGGCACGGGAGCAGAGGTCTGTAGGGGTACGCACCGACAGGGTCATTGCAGTGCAGCTTCTCGCTGAACGGTACGCGTTCGCGCTTCGGTAGACTCTGCACGAAGCGGAGCGTCTGTGAAGCGATGATGAGCATATGCACGGGGACCGGACCGCATTTATGTACGCACGTTCTCGCTGGCGATGGTCTGGATAACGTCCTCTGGCGGGGTGCCGAGGAGCTCGGTGATAATCGAGAATTGATGGACGTCTACGAGCGCGAGGACAGTAGCGGTATCGCGATCAGGGGTCACAAATGACGTAGGCGGGAAGGAAAGGCACTCACGGTCCTTGCCCGGGAAGAGGGGCTTGCCCTCGAGCATCTCGGCGAAGATGCAGCCTGCACTCCAAATGTCGACCGCGACGTCGTATTTTTGCCATGTGAGCATGATCTCGGGGGCGCGGTAGTAGCGCGTGGAGACGTAGCCGGTCATTTGGGGGTCCTGTATGCGCGCGAGGCCGAAGTCGCAGATCTGCGGTAACGATGATGAGCAAGGGAAAGGACGCGGGAGAAGAATGGAGTATGCGCACCTTGAGATCGCAGTTCTCATTGATGAGGATATTGCTCGGTTTCTACGGCGCCAAGGTTAAGGAAGCAGGGACGGCACTGGTGCGCATGTACTCACGAGATCCCGATGAACGACACCAGCCGAGTGCACGTACTTCAACCCACGCTGTCGAGGAGTCAGGGTTGTGTACATATGGCGAAAAAGGTGACGCGTACGAGGATTTGGTACAGGAAGTACTGGATGAACTGCTTCTCGAGGGGGCGGGAGGTGAGGAGGCGGTGGAGGTCGGTGCCGAGCAGCTCGGTGACAAAGTAGCTGCAACGCGGTCAGACAGCGAGCACAGATAGAGGAGGGACGTACATGTCCTCTAGAGGCGAGATGAAGACGTCGCTTAGGCTGATGATCTGCGGGAGTGTCAGAACGAGTACCGGACGAAGACATCGCGCACGCACGTTCTCATGCTGGATGTGCTTGAGGAGCTTGAGCTCGCGGTAGGTGCGCTTGGAGAGGACGGGGGTGCTGAAGGGCTTCATGATCTTCTTGATCGCGACGGAGGAGCCGGTAAGCTGGTCCTTTGCGGAACTGCGCTGCGTCGGTTACGGCTTTATGGAAACGAACTCGGGCGACTCACCATACGAGACCGAACGCGCCTGCACGGGTGTTGGTATGAGGGATCGGGGGATATCGTAGAGGAAGACTCACCCATTCCTACGGGCTGGAGGTCGACATATCTTGTGGTGACCTGCGAGAGCTCGCATCTCGGGCAACGACGCAGCTAAGAACATACGTACCTCGAACGAGGTCCCAAATATGCTGAGCTTCACGAAAGACATCGCACTCGGTCGTCTGGTGGTGGGAGAAGTGTGCGGCGAAGAGACGAGACGAGTGGCGAGGAGAGCGAAGATTGCGGGAAGAGAGAGGATGGGACGACGCCAGGGACGACCATGAACCGAGCCAGTCTTCCCCCTCGCTTATCTAATCCGCACCATCTCTAACCCTCCTCCCGCTCCGCCACCTCGATCGCACTCCTCCGCAAGGTCCCTGCCGCTCGCAACCGCCCGCCAAACCACCCAGTCCGATGTGCCTAGCACCTCTCTCCGTCCTCCATTTTCCGCGCGTTTTTCTGCGCAGAGCTGCTGTCGCTGTACGCTGAACGGCGAGCGCGAGCAGACGCTAGGGTTATAATGACGTAGGTGGCTCGGGGTACGTGAAAGCGTGCATGGGTTGCGCTTGCCCGCTGCCTGCCCAGTGACGTCGTTGTTCGCCGTCTGCGAGTCCATTCTACTGCCGCAGACAGTCAAGCATGCGTGCCTTGCATCGCGACGAAGCAGCTCGAGACGAGAGGCACCGTTCCCGAATAGGCAGCTAGCCACGCGAGCATGGGCGTCTAGCAGCCTGCTGACTGTGAGGTCATCGACGCGCACTTGTCTCTCGTCCTCGTCGCTGCCATGTCCTTTGTCCGTGCTTCTGTCGCTGCCCGCTCCGCCGTACGTTCTCCTGCGTGCACGCTCTTCCTGCGCTGACGTCAGCCCAGTTCGCGAACGCGCGGCGGTACTCGACTGCGCCTGCGGGCAAGTCGTCGTCCAACCTCCCGTTCATCCTCCTTGGGGCCGGTAAGCTTCACGCCTCCTACGAACTCACCCCACGTCTGACACGGACACCAGGCACCGCTGGTCTCGCCGGGTACATCTACCTCAACCGCAGCGAGGGCGCGCAGGCCGCCGCCGCAAAGCCCAAGATCTCCGACAAGAGCGCGCTCGACCCCCAGAACTTCCTCGACTTCAAGCTCAAGAAGGTCGAGCCCTACAACCACAACACCGCAAAGTGCGTCCTTCTTATTCTCTATTCTCGTATGGTACACCGATAGCGCGCCCGCGGCGCAGGTTCATCTTCGAGCTCCCGCCCGACACCGCGTCCCTCCTCCCCGTCGCCTCATGCGTCGTCGTCAAGTCCTCTCCCGACGCACCAAACCCGCTCGTCGACGCCAAGGGCAAGCCCGTCATCCGCCCCTACACCCCCATCTCCCCCTCCGACCAGCCCGGCGAGCTCACCTTCCTCGTCAAAAAGTATGACGAGGGCAAGATGTCCAAGTACATCCACGACATGCAGCTCGGCGACAAGCTCGCCATCAAGGGCCCCATCCCCAAGTTCGAGTACAAGAGTGCGTCCTCTTCCTTTCGTCTCTACTGATCCTTCCCTCTGGTCGACCCGGGCGTGCGCGTCTCTGCTTGCCCCACCTCGATGCCGCGCATACGCGTTCCGCAGTCTCCGTCCGCTGCGTCAGCGTACAGACAAGCCATCCCTGCAATTCAGAGCACGCTCTTGCGGTTACGTACACCCGTCTCCTGCCGGGGCGTGGACTCGGTCCGTTCCTCTGCGCTTTTCATTCTCGTTTGGCGGGCTCTGCAGTGCACGCCCGTCGAGAAAAGGACGCGACTGTTTGCACGACATCGCGCGCGTGCGTCGTGGCTGCATGCGCTGGCGGGACTCGGAGATCGCACTCCGGCGAAAGCCTGGCCGCTCTCGCGCGAGCCGCGAAGCGTCATGCTCGTTGCACACGGAGACGACATTCCCGACATTCTGGGTGCTTGACTTTCTTCCCATCGCACCCACGCTGACGCCCTCGCAGTCAACCAGTTCGACGAAGTCGGCATGATCGCCGGCGGCAGCGGCATGTACGTTCCGCCCTCCCACTTCTCTCCCCTCCTCTCGTGCTCACCTGCACCGTGACATGCGCGCGCAGCACGCCCATGTACCAGATCCTCGAACACGCGCTCAAAGACCCGTCCAACAAGACGCGCTTCACGCTCCTCTTCGCGAACGTCACCGAGAAGGACATCCTCATGAAAGAAGAGTTCGACGCGCTCGTGAAGAAGCACCCCAACACGCTCAACGTCGTCTACACCGTCGACAAGCCCGAGCAGGGCTGGAAGGGCCCCACGGGCTACGTCAACCAGGAGCTCGTCCTGCAGCACCTGCCCCCCGCGAACCTTGGCGAGAAGGCGAAGATCTTCGTGTGTGGGCCCCCGGGACAGGTCGCGGCGCTCGCGGGGAAGAAGGATGGGATGAAGCAGGGCGCGTTGGGCGGGATCCTGAAGGATCTTGGGTACAACGAGGACCAGGTGCGCCTCTCGTTGCTCGTGCTCGCGTCCATGTATGCGTCTCAGGAAGCTGACTCGCGTCGTTCGCTGCAGGTCTTCAAGTTCTAGATCAGCACTCTTTCTAGGCGATTATATTGCTTTCGTGCCGTGGACGCAATCTATCCGTGCTCAATGTTACTGCTCTCCGCCGCGACGCGTGACCTGACGTCGGCGGGCAAAGGTGGAGATGCGTACTGATGCTATGCCGAGAGGTCCGCAGTGCGAAGGCTGATTCCTCTCCACTTCCTCCCGATCTCCCTAGTGTCTTTTGAAGTCTTCCGTCACTCCGAGACCGGCAGGCCTGACGCTCTTTGCATACTTATCCGGTTCCTGGCGTCGACTTGCGCCGCTCGCGGTGTAGGTAGCGACCTCTTTCTGCACTCTGCCGAGCACATGACGGCAGAGCGTGCCGGTACACAGGCAGACGCAGACTACTTGGTAGGAGAGCACCGCAGGCGAGAAACCGGTTTAGACGGCGGTACGTACGAGTGCCTAGGAATCGCGCGTCGACCTTTGAGACGGGAAACGTGCTCCTACGTCGGCCCACTTGCCTCAAGCCCAGCAGTGCAGCCAGTGACTAGTACTTATACGCGTCCTGCGTCCTGCGTTCGCTCAAGTCATATCTTATTCGACCCAGCCCATCGTATACTGTCCTGGACCGCAGTACCCGCCGCTCGAGCTCGTCCCTCAAAGAGGTCAGCTGCTGATGGAGTCGCGGTACCGGAAGGTGCAGCCATGGGCATGCGATGTAGATGGAGCAAGCGGAAGAACTCGAACCGCAGCCCTTCTCGAGTGGAGGCCGTTTGGCATACTTGCCATATATTTGACGTGGCTGCTGAACATTACGGTTTCCCGTGTACCGCACAGCGGACGTCTCTGTCAGTCTCTACGCGTGTTTTTGGAATGCAGCACCGACACGGATGGCGATCTCTCCACGCGTTTTGACAAGTTGCAGAGACGGCGGCCAGATTTGTCTACTGTTTCGAGTTGGAAGGGTGGTCCGCCGACAGCGTGTTCCGCCACGATGTCTATAACTGCCGTCAGCCTAGAGTGTCATCTCTGGACGCCCTCCCAGATCTGCGCATCCTCTCAGACTCCGGGTTATTACCAAGACATGTTTCAACTAGTCTCTAAGATGGCTCACGAGTTCTACATACGCTCACGGCTACGGACTACGAGAACAACAACTAGTTAACTGCCAACACGCCGTCTCTCCGCACTAATAAATAGCCGTCATTTTAGCAGCTTCGAGCACCGTCAGACTCCTCGGCACAGACCCAGCAGCACTACTCTTAAAAGTGTTGAGCATAGGGTCCACCCGCACGACGGGCTCTGCATACTCCGCGACCTGCACGAGCTCGATCCCTGCCTCGTCGCACGTCGCCTTCGCGCTCACCCACCCAAACGGCTGCTCTGCGCCCGTCAGCACGACGATCTTCCTCCTAATCCCGCCACCCTCATCTGCCGCCGCCGACAGCGCAGACATGAATCCGCGCTTCACAGCCGCGGTGACGTTGTACTCGATGATCGAGCTGAACGCCTGCCGGCCCTCGATCCGCCTCACCGGCGGCGCGTCGATAGTGAGCGTCCTCAGCGCCGCCGGCGGACACAGCGTCTTCAGAAACACAGGGTTCTCGAGGTGCAGATCCCTCAGGCCCGGAAAGCACTCGAGCAGCGTCGCAGCAAGACAGCACTCGAGGTGTCCGTCCGCGCGGCGCGCGCGCCAGTCCGCGTGCGCGCATTCGCACATGGGGACGTGCGCGAGCCGCAGCGCGGTCACCTGCGGGACGCGCGGCGGCGCGGCGCTGTGGCTCGCGAACGTGAGCACCTCGAAGAACACCGCGAGGCGCACGCTGCGGAGGCTCGGGAAGGAGCGGAGCGTCGGGAAGAGGAGCGCGGGCAGGATCTGCTTCGCGGCCGGCCAGGGGGAGGAGGAGCGCGAGGGCGCGAGCGTGACGGCGCGCGCGTCGGGGATGACGTTCGTGAGCTTCATGAGCACGTAGCCCCACGTGTAGCGGTGCGCGTCGTCGGACGGCCTGTAAGGGAGGGAGCTGTCCCTGCGCGGGGTCTGGTTGCTTGCGCCGGTGAGCCCTTCGATGCGGAGGTGGGATCGTTTGAAGACGTTCGCGCGGAACGCGAGCACGTCGGCTTCGGAGATTTCGAGGTTGTAGTACTCGTTGATTTCAGGCCGGGACCGCGTGCCCTCTGAGCGGGAGCGTTCGCCCGCCTCTGCCGCAACGCGATCCGCTAGATCAGCGTAAAGATCCATGTCGTCCGTGCTGTAGTCGGAGACGTCTAGGATGACGGAGCGTGTCGCCGCACGCTCGAGGAGTCCGTGCAGGATGGAGTCAGCGCAGGCGAAGGTGGCGAGCAGCGTCTTGCGCTCGTCCGCACAGCTAGTGGAATTCCAGGCATGCTGCAGAATCTCTTCGACGACCTCGACAGGTAGGCATGCGAGTGCTTCAGGTTCCATGACTGGGGAAAGTTGGGGGGTATGGAAGCAGAGCGGTCAGTGTGGTGTGAGCGGGGGAGTTCGGACCACGCGTACAGGAGATTTTATGAATGATCTCGACAGCGAGCAGCTGGCGTGCATCGTCATGCCCGCGCCTGCTCGGCGTGCATGCGGATGTCCCCTGACTGGACCTTCCGCTTGGGCAGAACTGCGATCCGACGTCGAGGCCGAATACGTACAGTACAGCGCCGCGCGCGCAACTCCTGTCAAGTCAGCTCGCCGTTATCATCTACACAAGTCCTCGGAGCTCTGCGGATAGTTTTACTCAGGACCGAGTGGCTGATGAACGATTCGGATGAACTCACTGCAAGCCCTGCGCTACGAGGGTGAACTTCGCGCTGTCCAAATTCCTGAGGCTGATGTTGTGCGCGCCTTGTCCAGCCTGCGGGTCGTTCATGACGCCGGACCATCGCGCTAAGAAGAGATATAGCGCACGTGGAAGAGAACGACTGGGCGGGCTGAGCGAGCTTGAAGTCTCGCTGTATACCCCCGCGGATGTCCATTGAAGTGTCTCCGGCGAGGCTAGGCGAAGCAGAAGGAGGATCCTGGAGAACGCGGTCAGGAAACTGACTGCCGAGGGCTCGAGCATACGAGAAGGAGTCATAGACGACAACAGAGACAGTTTCATGAGCATGCAGAGCAGCGCCGGGAGATGTCTCAGGGAAAGACCAAGAACTGACGCGAGCTCTTTCGCCGAGCATTATGTCAGTACGTCAGTCAACCCGAGGATGGCAAAGCGACTCACTAGGAAGGCGAGTCAGCGACAACAGGCACACATGGTCGTTCCTTGCACCGAACAAACGTGTACGCGTAGCTACCGGAGTCGGAACGAACGCCTCATGCACGGCGCACCGACGGTGCTAATATACGTCGCCGGCGAATCCGAGGACGGCCTGAACTCCGCGCTCACTGCCCCGATACCACCATGACTAGCATTTCGCAGAATCAACCAGCAACAAGACCAGATACAACCTGAAGCAAAGAAGACACTCACAGTCAGTCTCACCATCGCCCGTACCATCGCCATCCCTCCTCCCAAACCGGACCCCGTCCTCCTCCTCCTCCTGGTCAAATGGATAGGTCTCGGGGCCCGACCTCCCGACATCTACCATATAGGAAGAGAGAGGCATAGGCACCGACTGGCGGTACGACCATCGGAACCTATTCAAGAAGGCAGACGAGTCAAGATTCTCGCTCTCTCGCCGATCGCATACTGCTTACCGGACGTCCCGGAAGCGCAGTACGACACGCACGACCGGCACATTGTCGGCGCGGTGGCAGACGTAGTGCAGGGAAGGACCAAGAGATGTCGACGGACGGAACGACTACGATGGTGGTAAAGAATCAAGATCACCAAGAAATGTCGGGGAACTGGGTGTCGGAGGTGGACGTGGACTCGATGCCGCATGAATGCGGCACATTGGACCAGCCGAAACAGTCAAGTCGCAAGAGAGACCGGGTACGAGAGGGCGGCTCAAACCACGGTTTAGGTCAGTTAGAACTCCTCGCTAGCGTTCGACCATGGCCGATGTAGGGGCATCGGGTTTGCGAAGGAGAAAGATGCCAACTCGAGCTTGATGTGTTGACTGTGTACCAGTGAGCTGCCAGCAGGCTGTCAGCAGGTGCGCGACAAACGAGCATGGGCTTTTGTTAGAATAGCCAGCATAGATTGACGGTGTGCGTAGAGCGATCATGACAGTTGGTGCGAGGGATGCGAGACGTCTGCAATTGATACTTACCGTGTACTTATATCAGCTTACATAACGATACTTACTTCAATATGATCTACTTGCTTGAACGTCTTGCCATGGCCAGTGGCGGAGCGGCTGAGTCTGCTACCGACACCGACCTCTCTCGAACTCACGTTCTATGTCGTGCGTACTGGGCAGCCAGAGGACTCGCCGAGGATTTTTGATCCACCGAAGATCTGGTATCTGCATTCCAAGATTCTCCGCTCGCCGCAATACCATCCATCTTGAATTGAACAAGCTCTCTCCGAGTCTTCGTCGTCGACTCACAGTCGTCTAGAGACGTGGAGTGTTCGTCACATTGCAACCTCGCCGCGTGCTATCTCGTAGGTGTGTTTGCGAAAGTGTCACTTACCTTGCACCCGCGGCTCCTACTAACTCGACCCCGCCCGCCGCCTCGCAGTGGCCAGTCGATTCCTCGTCGCATCGGGTCGGGGATGTACTTTGTGAGCATCCGAGTACCTCCAGCTTGCATCTCCACCCTAGAGTCCAGTCCCCGCTCCTTCAGCGCCGCAAACAGCAGAGAAGCAGGACCCACCACCGAGTCGCCACTAGCACCGTCCCGTAGCAAGGGATGCTCACGGGAGTTATCGTGTGCCTCATACCTCACGGACATCCTCCCGCGGGTCCGGCCACCTCGGAACTTCTCCCTTGGCCTTATCCCAGCTCGTATAGCGGACAGGAACCCAAGAACCCCGAGGAAGCTCAAAGGTACAACATTTGCATTGCGCCCAGCCTTCCTCTCCCTCCACAACCTACCGACGCCTTCCAAACACGCCTATCTGGCGCGTCTCAGATTCGCGTGATGACGGCTGCAAAAGCCAAGGTTGAGTAAACCGTCTGAAACGGGACATCAGCCTGCCTACCGTGCGGAGAAGGCCTGCAGCCAAGGTACCTCAACGCACCGACGAGCGGACGCTTGCCCAGCGCGTGCATCCGACTTCCCGAGTCGGCCCCTCCTCTCTCGATGATCGTCCGTGGCCGGCCGTCGGTGGATCGGTCGTTCGAGCACTCCGCGACCACTGGGTCCCCAACGCTTCGTTATAAGCGGCGCATTCTCTGAAGACCGGAGCGTGCGCACCTCACTTCCCTGCACTCCCGAGCTCCATCGTCCTAGATTCTCTTTCAGGACAAAATGCCGCACGGAATCGACGAGCTCGCAACCGCACCCGCACCTTTACCAAGCTCCAGCGCACTTCCCTCACCACCACCACCACCACCACCGCCGCCGCCACGCTCGAGCTCGAGTGCGACCCCGCAAACGACACCCAAACCCCACCCTCCGCACCACCAGCCGACCGGCTCTCCCAGACCTCCCACTACATCCTCACCTGCGCCCGCATCCTCGCCGCATGCACAGTCACAACAATCCCCCTCAGCTTCTTCGGCTGGCTCGCCATCGCGCACATCTACGCCCGCGTCCGCCCCACGACGCCCGTCTACCTCGAGCGCTTCCTCCAAGCCTCCGCAACCGGCGGCGCCCTCCTCGGCGCGTCCCTCGCCCTCTCCGTCTGCCTCTTCTTCACCGCACGCTCCCGGTGGTCACCGTGCACGCAGCGGATACGGCACGGGCCCGGGCACGGGTCCGGGACGCAGACGACGGACGTGTTCCCGCCGCTGCACGCGCTCTCCTCCGCGGACACGCTCCTCTGCGCCTCCCTCGTGCTGCTCGCCGTCGCGTTCTCCGCCCCGGTCGGGATGGCGCTCATGCCAGGCACGACGACGGACGAGCTCGGGCTGCGCGAGGCCGCGGTCCTCGGCGGGCTGTGCGCCATCCCAGGCGGGATCGGGCTCGCGTCCTGCGCATGCCACCGGGCGTGGAGGCTGCTTCAAGTTCGGCGGAATGCGCACGCGCGGCGGGCGGAGGGCGTGCGGGAGGAGAAGGTCGAAAGTGTTGTTGCTATGGCCGTCTAGGCATGCCAGTCTGGTGCATGGCATGGGTCGCCGGGAATTGCGAGGCGTCGGACGGGCAGGCAGGTCGGATCGACAAAGCACAGGAAGACGGTGGAGGACGAGCTGCGGCGACGCTGTGCCATTCCGGGCCGAACTTGGCTCATGTCCCTCATACGATATCACACTTGGGAGGTTCAAGAGATGGGGGGCTGTCGGGCGTGACATGAGAGCAGGATTCGGAGGCGCTGTGGACATCCAGCACGCGAGCGATCAGCGTTACAGCCGCGATGTCACTCACGTACGCCGGGTGAATACGTACGATTTCGATTTTCAGGCCCGGCAGCTGTCCCATAAGTGGAGGGAATATCCTAGCGCAAACCTTTGCCGCCCGAGGGCCGATGCGCATGTATCTGAACGCGGTCGTGTGGAGGAAGGGACGGAATCGAGGACAGAAGAGGGATGCGGCCGTATTTGTACCGCCTCACATGCATTGTCCAAGTAGCAGGCTAGCGGCTGACGTGTACGGAATATCACCGTGCTTGAAGGGGTTATGCAAAAGGACAGGTAGGCGGACGCACCAGAGGAGGCGGTATGGTCGTCTGCTACGAGAGCAGTCAATCTCGCGCACAGGAGACTCGAGTTTTCGACCGGTGCGAGAGGCACGATGGCGATGGCCCTGTCCGCTGGACGTGCATGCAAGCTTGTCGAGGGCAAACCTCCGAGTCGGCTGCTAGTGTCAGCTTCCAGAGCACGCACCGCCGGTTACGGTGGACGTCAGCGTTGTGCCAGCAAGGACCTGTTGCTTCAGGAGTGGTAAGTGCGTGACATCAGTCCCACATCCGAGACGAACGGGATGCGTGGCCACGCCGGGACGACCAGACACGCCTGAGAATACTGGGAGCATGTTAGCGCAGATGGCGTCGGGTCGGAATGCGACGTACTCATATGATGGGCCCAACTTGGCGGCATGCTCAGAGTTAGCATGCCAAGACCAAGACACGATCACGTGGGTGTAGTAGTCGCGTTGATAGCAGTACAGAATCCAAGCAATACAGGATACAAAAGGTACAAGTACACGAAGGTTTGACAGGTGTCTCCTGATGCTCAAGCAGAGAAGAGAGACTCGTCGCCGTCGAGGACGAGGGAGCTGATGCGGTGGGTACCGCCTTCCTCCTTCACGCTACTCTCCTCGTCAAAGGGTATATAGGGGCACAAGAAAGGGCACGCTTACTCTGCAGAGGCCGTGACCTCAGCGGGCTGCTGGGCATTCTTGACGGTCCAGGAGAACTTGGTGGCAGGCTGGGGATAGGTGGAGCCGTGCGGCAACCGCATGCGAGAGCAGCAGACGAAGAACGTACCTTGACCGACGAGTCCTGCGCAACGAAGCTGGCACTGTCCGGGTGCCACTTCTTCTGGAGGGCGAGCAGGGCCTCCTTGAGGCCGTCCTTGTCGACCTGCTTGCCGTTCACGACGCCGGTGGCATCGTGGGTGAACCAGTTCGCGAACCGGCTGCTGAAGACATCGACGGGGCCGGGGCCCATGCGGATGTGCAGCGACGCGGGGGGCTTGTTGAAGTGGATGTGAGGAGAGGCGAGGAGGGTGGAGAGACGGTCCTGGAGGAACTCAGACGAGGACGGCGAGGGATCGGACATGGTGTATGCGCGAGAAAAGGCGGGGAACGGACACTGGGCGGTGGCAGTTGCGGCGACAGATGGCCTGATGGCGGTGGAGAGGAAGGCGAGAGCAGCGAGGGCAGGGCGAACGACAACGACCATGAACTGTTTGTCGACCAGATCCGTGTTCCGGTCAAAGACGGGCAGCATCCACTGCCATCCACACGGCCCTCACCCAGCCATGACGTCAGGCGCTTACTTGGTCGCTCGAACTCAGTGTCCTCAGACTCCCGTTCCTTCATCTGTCTGTGACATAAGTGACAAGACACCACTCAGGCACAGGCGTGCCAGAAGAGGTGACCAGTCGAAGCGTTCCTAGGGCTGTGGGTCGAGCTGCATCGCCCCGTCCTCGAGGCCGGTCTGTCACACGAAGTGACGTCTACTCGAGAAGGATCGTCGCATAGCGCCAAACCTCCGACTTACCGCAGCACCATTAATGCGGGCAGCGTTGTGCGGAACCCTATGCACGTTGTACCTGGCCCGTGGACGCCTGCACTTGCCGCTATATACAAAACCCGCCGAGTAGCCCACCTCGAGCGGCGGGCCTCTCGCTCTCTCCCTTCGTTCGTCCTCCAACCGTCGCGGCGACTCGCCAGAAATGCCCGCTCTTCCCCAAGGTATGAGCCTCTCCTCGCTATCTGTCGCATAGCTCACGCTCCGTCAGCGTTCTTGTCTCTTCCGGACACGGTCCCGTCATTCTCATCCCCCGACATCAAGCTCCCAGAACTCCGTAAGTGACCCTCCCGACGCACCTGGCAAGAGCCGCTCCTCCAGCTCTGAGATCTGAGCCCCGACCGTGTAGCCTCCCTCCAGCTCGCAGGCATCGACTGGGACAGGATCCGAGAGCTCTTCACAGGTGCATCCCGCCCAGCCCGCTCCGCTTTCTCGCTTCGCACTGACCGTCGTCGACCCGCTCCGGTATCCCTCCTGCGTACCATCTCATCCGCAGCGAGCTGCGGCGCAACCTCAGTCAAAGAGCACCCCGTCGTCAAATACATCTCCGTCGCCGCCGCCAACTGCAGCCACGCGACCGCGGCCTGGGTGCAGGAGCACCCGGAGGAGCTCAAGAACGTCGGCCTCGTATTCGTCACGGTCGTCGTGCTGAGCATCACGCTCTACGCCCTCTGTCCAGCCATCTTGGCCGTCGTCAATGCTATCATCAGCCTCGTCCAGGGGGTGCTGCAGCTCCTCTGCACTCTCCTCCTATACCTTATCAAGCCAGTAGTCCTCGGTGCGTGTCTGACTGAGTCCGTGCGGACCACTCTCCTGAAGTCAGACCGCCTTCAGTCGGCAAGGCTATCCTCGTTGCAATCCTCAAACTTTTGGGCTTCACAGCCCAGGGCGTCAGGCTCGGTGCGTTCCGTCTCGTCCCATATGTCGTTTCCTTCGCCGTCGCACAGGTGCTGACCAGAGCTGCGCGCTATGTCCTAGGCTCGATTGCGGCGGCCTCGCAATCTGCGTTCTACGGGGCGTTCACGCGTGGTATTTTCTCGATATTCCAAGCTGCGGGTGCGCTCCTCCATGTTTGAAGGATATACCAGACGAGTACGGACGAGTAGCTAGCATACAAGCGACGTTGCCCATTTCATACTCTTTCCAAATACTTCCTCTGTTTGTCTGCATACACACGAGAACCTGTAACACGTACTCCGAGATTATACACGACTGCATACACCCGGACTTCAGTCGCGTACCCTACACAGAACAACGGCAGCCTGCGAGTCCAACCACGCACTCACCAGCCCTGCGTAGGCGCACCAGCCGCAAAGTCAAACACCGCGACCCTCGTATGCCTCGAATAACTAACACACAGCCGCCCAATCGTCTCATCCCACGCGATCGCCGACACCCCCTCCAGATCTTCTCCCGCAAGCTCGAACCGCGCGACCTTCACATCTCCAGCCGGCTCGCACTCCCCGTCGTCGCTCTGACTCTCCGCGTCCGCGTCCGAGTCAACCTCATCCCCGTCGACGTCCATGCGCACATTATCGGTACGTCTCCCATCCCCAACCCCATCTTCATACCCGAGCAGAACCCGATCCCGCAGTCCCCGAACCATGCTTATCCGGAACGAGTGCAGCCCCGTCCCCGTCCCCGCCCCCGTCCCCACCTGGCGCCTCGGAACGCTGCACACAAGCGGGCGCGTCGACCCCAGCAACACCCGGTCCTCAAACACCTCCCCGAGCTCCAACACCCCGTCCTCCAGCCGCTCGATCGGCATGAACGCCTCCTCCTCGTCCAGCACGTACCTCCAGCCATACGCGGGGCCGGTCGAGGGCACGGGGAACGGCCGCACGAGGTCCCACGCGACCCCGTACGAGAACTTCGCGCTCGCGAAGACGACGACGGGCTTCGCGCACACGTTGCCCACCAGCGACGGAGAAGGCCCAGGCCCGAACCCGGGGTCCGAGAGCCAGACTCTGTGCCAGTAGTTCCCCCGCGAGTCGTGCACGGCGCTGCGGGAGGCTGCACTGCGCGTGACGGTCGCTCCCGGGGCATGGACGATGTCGTAGAGCTCCGCAAAGTAGTACGGGCCGAGCTCTTGGAGGTCCGCGAGCTGGTCCGGATCCATGCCCGCCGGGCTCGCGCGGCGGACGACGAGGAACTGGTTCTGCGGCGGAATAATCATGAACGCCATGATCGACTGAACCTGCACGAGAAGGACACCCCATAGTCAGCGATGATGCCATAGCTGCATAGCACGCAGAGGACGGAACGCTCACCAGGCCCTGGTAGTCCGGCTGCGGGGCACAAACCATGATAGTCCCCGCCCCGCCATCGAGGTTCTTGTACACGACGCAGTCCGCGTCCGGCCCATGCTTCAGCACGGCCAGGAGCGGCGCCCCGCGCACGCCGTCCGCGACCACAGGGCCGCTCATGCGCGAGCGCGACGTGATCTCCGCCAGCACCCGGAACGGCCTGCGCCCCGCCGTGCCCGCGCCCGCGCCCTCCCCCTCCATACGCATCGCGCGCACGCGCAGCCGCACGGGGCACAGCGGGCGCGCGTCGTCGCACACCGTCTCCAGCGCGTCCAGCGGCGCGAAGATCGCCGCGCACTCGTACATGAGCACGCGCCGCCACTGCGGGTGGTCCCACTCGGGCGGCACGCCGTTGATGTCCCCGTACCGCTGCGCGAAGTGCGGCTTCCGGAAGTCGCGGCGCACGTACGCGACGACGATCCCGGGCTGCCCGCGGAAGGACATGTACTTTGCGCACAGGTGGAACGCTTTCGAGGGCACGTCGTAGCGCGCGACGGGGAAGCCGAGGCGGTGCGCGAAGTCGGTCGTATAGAGGTCGAGGGCGAAGCGCGTCCGGGACGCGTCGGTCACGGATGCGACGAGGTACTGGCCCCCAGGGAGAAGGGCCAGGTCGAGGACGGTGCGCCCTGCGTCGATCTCCCATCGACGCAAGGGCCGCACGACGCGGCTGTCCCACCGGTCCTGCAGAGACACTGCGCGGGTGAGGAGTCGCTCGGCTTCGGCGGCGCTGAGGTTGGATAGGGAGTACTTGAACGACGGCGGGACGGGTGGGAGGTGGTGCTGGGCACGCATGAGGATGCGCTTCCAGACGATGCTTTCGGTGGACAGGCGGCTGATCTGGAAGCTGGCCTACGACGCCACATGAGTCTGTGAGTGGTTCCACAGCTGGATGGTGTGAGAGAACTCACCAGTCGAAGGTTGATGATGTCTCGGACATCGAGCAGGGGAAGATATGGTCGACGAGTATATCGTTCGCGAGCCCTCGCATTGACACATTCAAGGGCCGCGGTTCCTGCTCGAGTGAGATGGCTGCGGTTCCATGTCCGCTGGCTGGCTCAGAAGTGTGAGGTTGGCTGGGCTGCTGACCCATGGTGAGAGAGGTGGTGGGCGACAGATGTGGAGCAGAGGGAAATCTGCGCTCTCCGCTATGGTGTCATTCGTGAAATACGCCGTGTTGTACTCGGCCTCTATACCGACGGAGAAGGTCGAGTACAAGGCCATCCCAGTCTGGCAAGCGCCTAACGTCGAATCGTATGGTGGGCGTATCCTAGTCTCGCCAGTCAGACGTTATAGGCGCGGTTCTGCCTCGTCCAAAACGGGAAGGAAAACGGGACAGAGACGAGACAGAACCATGCCTATAACGTCTGGTGACTTTGGTATAGGCGGGTGTGGGGTTCCGTCACGCTCCACCTCGTGGCCCGCTTGACAGCGACCTTCTCTGCGACGGCTTCGCCGCCATGGACGGATATGGAAGCTACCCTGGCCGTGGCCGCTGGGGTGCAACGTCCCGTCTGTTGGCCTCTCATCATCCAGAAAAGTGGGCGGTAAATTACGTATGATAAGAGGGTGCATACATGCGCCCCCGCAGATCAACAACCGGCTTCAGTCCCTTTGAATGGCCAGGGGGATGCATCGCATCGCCGCGGCTCGAACCAGAGGTCGCGCGCAACAAGGCGTTCCGTAGTGACGTTCGTGACGAATGTCACTACCCCACACCCACCCGTACCAATCTCACCAGACGGTTAGGGCTAGGTCTTGTTCTGGGGGGTGTCCGTTCTCCTTCCCGTTTCGGCCACGCCCTAACCGTCTGGGAACGAGACTAGGCGTATCCGGCATCACCTGAGGACCAGCTGTCTTGTATACTGTTACACTTCTCGGGCACCGTCTTGGACACCTCGACAGTTCGTTGTACAACTCTATATTCCGCCTGACGACCGACGAAAGAATGTCAAGGGAGTGTGATTCGTGACATACCTGTGCTCGAGACTTCAGGGGTCGCAGATCGCGTGTGGCCCCCTACAGCGCTGCATCAGTGCTCAGTCTTACGGGTCCGTCCAGTAAAGAAGCTCAAGATCTGCATGGATGGCGGTCTGAGCCGTCGGTGAGAGAAAGCAGGTTCAAGTTCAAGGCCGCGGCACAGGACTCGGAGCAGTGCCACCGGGTAAGCCCGGCCGGACCACGTGGGGCATCAACCTATGGACGCTCGACTTGAACGCGTCGATTGTGCTGCAGCTCTGAGTTGTACTTACTTGGCTTGAACCATCTCCTTGAAGTTCTGCTAGCGACCGGTTAGCCTGATACAAACGCACGGCGTCTTTGCTACTTCAAGTGATGTCCGGTTCGTACGTCAAGCTGCCCTCGGAGGCTCACGAAGAACGACGAACCCTTCTCTCTGCAGGACGAGGCGCGTACTACAAGCAAATTTACGGAGGTGGAGGTAACAGAGGACGCGGACGCGGTCGGGGAGGCTCCTTGGCAGCCAGCCGTGAGTCTCACGTAGCTCAAGATGGCTTCTCCGCCGGTGGAGACGGCAGCGCTCATCCTCCAAAGCGCCACCGATCAGGTAAGAAACAGTGCACTACTGAGGGCACCATACTCTACGTCGGAACATTGCTGACGGCGCACTTCAGACACCATGGTGCACGGATCGGGCAGCGAGCTTCTGCGGATGGTCCGAGCCCTCGGTGGGAAACCTTACCCCGCATACCGCGATCTGCACGGTTCGTCCGTGACCCAACATTCGCCTTCAGATACACTGACTTCGTACAGGATCATGGAAGCTACAGGACTCGGTCCTCTTCATCGATCACATTCAAGCAGACCCCTACGCGCCGCCGAGTAAACTACGCCTTCGAGTTCCTCACTCCATCGCCAATTTCCCCAGATCTGTGTTCTCCAATCGCATACGGTGCGCTCTATCCGTCTTGGAACCTTCATGAGTGCTGACGAGTAGACAGCACGGTCGCCTTTTGCGACTACATCACGCGCCATGTTTGTTCCAGCATCGGCCAGCTCGGAAGCAAGGGCGCCGCTACTGCGGCCGACCGAACTCACAACGCGGGCTGGTCTAGCCCGAAAGGCGGTCGCATCACGGTCGATAGACCTGGACAACAAGTTCTTGAACGCACCTCCGTTCTTCTCTCTCCCGAAAGTCTCACAGAAGGAGACGAGGGTGGTATCGAGCTTCGCTTCTGCGCCAGCCTTCCTGCACAAGGTCGGTATGACGGAACCGCGTGCGTCCGCGAACCACCCAATTGACGCAAATTTTGGATCATTTGTCGTCAGGGAGGACGATCATGGGAGACGCAGCGTACGAGCTCTTCTCGAGGACAATCCCGGCACTGGCGACCAATCTGAAGTACGATGCATACAATCCCCAGCACATCAACGCATTCATCGACGGTATCGAGGATCAAGAGGACCTTCGCGGGCAAGTGACTGCATCCGGTAAGCATCCACCCCGGGCAGCTCCAATTTCGCGATATCGAGCGAAATTCATGCTGCAATGATTCCAGGACTTGTCGGTTTCGTACCGAACGGCGCAGTGCTCCCGCGCGGGAGTGGTGCGTCTGACACTCCCATGGCCGCGCACAGCGTCATTCCATTCGCGTCGCCTCAGAACCTGGAGCGGACGTTCGTGCTCCCGCACAGAGGTGCCATCTCAGGGATGGGGATCCCGAAAGGCATCACGATGATCGCAGGTGGCGGCTTCCATGTACGCACCTCACATAAACCCCACCTTAGATGGCATCCACACGACTCACTTTCTTTCTGGTTGTGTTACAGGGTAAGTCGACACTCTTGGCAGCTCTAGCCCGGGGTTGTTACAACCACGTACCCGGAGGTGCGACTGTCGTCAATCCCGATACTCCGATATCTCATTGATGCGTCAACAGACGGCCGTGAATTCCTGGTCACATCCCCGAACATTGTGTCCATCCAAGGCGAAGACGGTCGGTCCATAACAAGCGTCGACATCTCTCCCTTCATCTCCGCCCTTCCCTCCGGAACCGCCACCACGTCTTTCTCCACCCAGGACGCGAGCGGAAGTACGTCAATGGCGGCGGGCGTCGTCGAAGCTCTCGAATGTGGGGCAGACACCCTGCTGTTCGACGAGGACACGTGTGCGACGAACTTCCTCATCCGGGATCGGAGGATGCAGAGACTCGTCTCTGCGGACCCCATCACTCCGCTCGTCTACAACGTCCGTGCCATGTTCAGAGATCATGGCGTCTCGTCCGTTCTGGTGATCGGCGGCTGTGGTACGTAGCCGTTGTTCCTGTGTGTGCGGACCCCCTGTTCAGAGCTGACGGTGCCCCAGGCGACTACTGCGATGTCGCAGATCTCGTGCTTGAGATGCGTAACTACAAGTGCTACGACATCACAGCCCTCGCAAAGCAGGTGGCGCAGGAGATACCCTCAGCAGTTTCCGAGCACGAAGGTCCGTTCCCGCTCCCTGCCACGCGTCGCTTTCTGACAACCCACATCCTCTCAGTCGCTACCTTCGGATCCGTTCGTCCTCGTTACCTCCAGACCGCCTCTCTCCCGCCTCCCGAGACGAAGATCTCAGTACGGAGACGCACGATGGTCGACATCTCGCGCCGTGACACGACGAGCCAAGAGCCGGAGGCCCTCGACCTCTCCGCCCTCATCCAGCTTGTGCACGACAGCCAGACTCGCGCCATCGTCGCAGCGCTCAAGCACATGCGCACCAAGTTCGGAGCCGCGAGCGGGTCCTTGCTAGAGATGTTGCACGCTCTCGACGCCGTGCTGGACGAAGGGGGGTTAGACGCTCTCGTTGCAAGGGACAGGATTGACGGCTTTCTGGCGAGGCCGAGGTCAGTCGAGGTCGGTATGGCGATCAATAGGCTGGTGCGTGACCACATTGTTTCGCGTCTGCGTGCAACACACTCAAGGACCGTATGATGGCACAGCGTACCGTTCTCTTCGAGTATCATACACGTGGATGAATGCAATAAACGCTCCTGGTACCAGCAATCCGACGTCGTGCACTGATAAGGCACGCAATCCTTCAGCTCATGCACACCCAGGTATTCGCCCCCTCCGGCATACAACTCAGGCCCTATACTCTCCTCCGGTATGCGCGAAGAACAACCCGTTGTCGGACGGCTCCAGGGCATCGATGACCTTCAACTGAGCAGAGACGGATTCCTCTGGGGTCTCCATCTCTATCGAGACACCTTGCTTCTTCATATCCTCGGATGCCCCAACGACAAGGTCATGTATCTCGGGGGCCCCTACAGCGAACGCCAATCAACATCAGCCTATCGCATCGCACGATGTGAACGAAGAACGACGCTTACCATTCTCGCCCATCGTTCCAGAGGTATCAACCAGGCCCGGGCTCATCGAGATCACGACGAAGCCCTCGTCCTGGAGCTTCAAGGCATACTTGGTCGTCGCGACGAGCGCAGCAGCCTTCGTCATACCGTACGCGGTCATGTTCGCGATGCCGGCCTTCCGCACGAACGTCGGGTCGGCGCCCGCTGTGCTGATGACGACGATCCTCTTCGTGGGTGCCGCGCGTAGGAGGGGCAAGAAGGCGGAGATGCTGTGGATGACGCCGAGTGCGTTGATCTTGTACTAAGAGACATTCGGATGAGCTCGGGGTTTAGTAGACGTCATCTCCGGAGAGCACTTACCGAGGTTATGAAGTCGGCATCCAGCTCATCCATATTTGCGCTGTGATGGAAGTGTTAGCCGATCCCTCTCGGTGTCGCAAATTCTGGACACGCACTAGTCGTCAAAGCCCCTCATGACAGGGCCCGGCTCCATGCGTGCGGCATTGTGGATCAGATAGTCGAGCTTCCCGCCAGTCACTTCCGAGACTTGTTTCGCAGCTTTCTGTGAGTGAGAAGAGGAGTTTATTAGCAATTCCGGGGGGCATACAGCTTGGCGACTAGGGTGACGCACCTGCAGGGATGGATAGTCGGTCACATCGGCCTCGAGGACGTGAACATTCTTCAGACCCTTTGTGGCAGCTTGCAAGTGAGTAGACTTGGCCGCGTTGCGCACGACCGCGAACACAATGCTGTTCGGTCTCGCTGCCTGAACAAGAAGATAAACCAATCAGTGACATGGTCGCTCTAGCACCAACCGACCGACTCACCAGCTGACGGACGTATTCGAGGCCTATGCCTCTGGATGCTCCGACAATAGCGTAGGACGTCATAGGTGGAACGAAGAGGATGCTAGAGGACTGTCTTATGACTTATTACTTACTTGCAAGCCGTCGACGCGGTCATATATACTGGGCGGCGAGCCGCAGCGTACTGCGACGTTGTCGACGAAGTGCCACGGCAGACGTACGTACCCTGCACGGCACGGGCGCACGCGGCTGTCCAAAGTGCGGTCGGGAACAAGGATGGTCGGTGCCCTGAGTGTTATATCCCGACCGGTAGTCGGAACCCAAAGTGGGGCGAGAAGGCGTAGGAAAACCTGCCAGCCCGAAAGGTACCCGTCGCATGTGGCTAGGCGTCCTGGGCACGGGGTCACACTGCCATGTCCATCGTCAGTGAAGGAAATACGATAGATTGACGGACGATACAATGCGTGGGGATGACGTTGCAGGTTCTGGATATGCGCGGTGTGAGAGCATGTGCAACAAAACAGAGAAAATACAAGAATGCGATGTCCAGTGTCCAGTGAAAGCACTGTAGGAAGGAACGACATAAGGAGATGTAGTATCGATACATTCTGAGGACTTCGAACGGTCCAGCCGTCTAGGTTCACGTTGCCTCCTCCAGATCCATATCCGGTTTGAACCGGTGCACCGTGTCGATCGCGTCGCACCCTTTCCGCACGAAGACCAGCTGGGTACGAGAGAACGCATTAGTTGAGAATCCAGGCAGCTGTGTCAACACCATTGAGACTCACCATGTACGGGTTCGCCGTTGACCCAGTGGTATCCGCAAGCACCTCATCCTTGCTGACCGCGCTCACGTCCGAGTCGTTGTACTTGAACCAAGAATCAGGATGCTCCGGGAGATTGCGCGAGTAGAAGAAGTAGTGTCCCCATGACGGCGACGACCCGCGGTGGATGAAGACCGAAGTGAGCTCGTACGCCGCCGAGGTTTCGTCCTTCCAGATGTCCTCGATCTGCGCCTTCAGCTGCGTCGTCTTCTCACGTTCGATGCGCAACTGCTCCTTGATGAGCGCCTCCTCGCTGCGTAGTGATGAAAGGAAGGCCGCGTCGGAGGGAAGGTCGAGGGTCGTCTGCTTTGACAGGAAGTCTGCTACGTTCGCGAACGCGGGCGCGAACGGTGCGTGCTATATGAGATGTGAGCAAGAACTCAACCTATGATCCACTGCTACGCACCTTGCCCTGCGTCAACCGCTGGACCCGTTCCCGCGCGGCATTCAGCTCAGCGAGAAGAACTTTGGACCGCGCCTTCTTCTCCGGGTTGGCGCTATCGAGGAACCGATCCATGTAGATCGTCTCCCCAAACTTGACGTACGCTTGCGACTTGTACGCCTGTTGCGTCTCCCGGTTGAACTGCACTCGCTACCAGGTTGTATGGGTCATTAGGCCATGTATCGACCAGCGGAGTCACCGGTCTTACCTGAAGCTGGATCTGCAACAGCGGCGGGAGGTCGACCAAAGACACCTCCATGCGCTTCTTGATTCCGCCGATGTCCACGACGTCGTCAAAGTACCGCGCCAGCCCGTCGTACAAGTCGAAGCCCTCGTCCGCCACATTAACGTGAAGATGCGAGAAGAGGTCCTCTTTCTCGTGTATCGATGACTGATGCCGGGCGTCGTCGTTGGGTGAGAGCGCGATGAGACGTTGCCGCTTCTTGCCGTAAAACAACCTGCACACACATCGATTACTTTCCACGCGTCCTGAGCTACACAACGAAGGGACGTACCTCTTGACCGGACTTGTCTTATCGTCATCCGAGGTGGCCATACCTTGGAAATCCAGCAGCGCAGTTTCAATCTGGAACATGCAGTTGTCCATGCACTCTGAGACGTCGTGTTGCCGCCCTGCGGATCAGAAGCAACAAACCCCATCAGCACCATCATCTAGACCAACACCCACAAGCACACAGCCACCTACCAAACATCATAACCGAATCATCCGTCTGCCGAGCCTTCCTGGGCGGCAACGGCGGCGGCGCCTTCGCGACCTGCGACTCATCCTTCATCTCTACGTCCGCATCTTCTGCCGGCCTCTTCGCAGTCGCCACAGAAGAGGACGACGACGAAGCGATCGCCTCCTCGATGAAGGAAGCTGCTTCTTGTCCTTTGGAACTCGCCACGCTCTCCGTAGTCGGCGGCGAGCTCCTCGGACTCATCGACATCGCGTGCGACTGGACGTCGACGTCCATCGCGCTGTCTGCGTCTCGTGGGCGCTTGCCAAGCACGCTGCCGGTGGGGCTCTTCGGGCTCTGGAGGGGCGACGCCGAGCGGTCGAACGCCGGCAAGGCAGCCACGGCCATATCGTCAACGAGCGTCGCATCAGTATCGTTCGAGGAGTCGGTGCCTGCCTTGTCCGCTTCGACCTCGTCCTCTTCCTCATCCTGCGAGGTCACCAGCGCCAGCTTGGCGAGTTCGACCGCCGGAGTAACTGCAGGGTTCTCACACATCTGCATGTTCCAGAATAAGTCCGCGAGGAGCGCGACGACTGCAAACGGAAGGTCAGGCCATGCTCAATGGGAGAACCGAAGGAAAGACGTACATTTCTTAGAGCGCATGATCTCGCGACGAGTCACAAGACGCCCACCGACACGATGCCGCCTGAGCTCCTCGTCCGTGAACTTGCTCTTGTCCAGGGACTTCGTGTCCGCTGTTGCCAGCTGAGCAATTGCCTCGCGAAGATCCTTGATGGTGTAGAAGTACTGCGATAGAGGTGAGTTAAAGTGGCAGACGACAAAGCAAACGCGTACCTGCAGCAGCGAGTTGAGGTAGCAGGTGTTACCAAGCTGGTTCAAGCCTCTTGGCATATCGGGGGTGGCGTTCACAACCGTTCCATCTCCAGCTAGACGAAGCTGTCAGGTCAAGCACTGGCAAGCATCCCGAGATTTGCACTCACGGTCAGTGCCAGTAGCAAGGAACTGCCGCAGCCGGTCACTGTTCGTGACCTCGGCAATGACGCTCAGAGCCTCGCGCATCCGTTCAGCCTGACTCGGCTGGTCCTCGACCTATAAATGCATAAGCACTACGACCGAAGCACTCGGGCTGTCTCGCACTTACCCGCATCGAGTAGACGGTGAGCAATATCCCCTCCTCAACATCCTTCGGCACCTCCAGGGTGGAATACGCCGTCTCAGGCGACATCCCGGTCCCCTTCTCCTCGCTCCAGATCTTCAATAAAGCCTTGCTGCCTCGGGCCTCCGCGATAATCTTCAGCGCGTCGTTCAGCGTCGCTCGCCGGGTGTGCGCATCACTCCGCTGCCACGCCCGCTGCCTCGCACTCCGCCACGCACGCGCAATGAACTCATCATCGACATCGGCGTCCAGTTCCACCCCAAGCTCCGACTCCCGTCCGAAACCGAGCGTGCTGGCAGCGGCCGCATAGTCTTCCGGGGTGAAGCGGCACCGCTCGCGCTCCTCGATGATGAGCTTCTGCAGCTCTTCCGGGACGTCAACGCGGCGGTTAACCATCGCATTGACAATCGTGATCAGGTGCGCAAAGTATATCATCGTGTGCTCAGGGTCACAGCGGCACTGCGCGAGGTAGGCGAACGCAAGCCGTTCTGCGAATGCAGTCAGACACAGACAACGCGCGCGAGAAATACGGAAGGCGACCTACCCCAGGTATACATAGTCGGCGTCATGCCTAGCCTCTTCCATGACGCGTCCAGGGCCGAATAGCCTTGCAGAGCGTCCGGGAGGCCGTCACGAGATACTGAGAAAGACGGTCAGGTACACACTCCGCGAAGGGAAGAGAGCCCTACATTGCGTAATGTGTGCGCCAATACCCATCTGGTACAAATCACGGACGCAATCGACTTGCGCATGGAGAACCATGGGGTTGTACGACTTGAGCGCGTCCTCTGCACGATGTTCAGCGGCCGCTCAGAAACACAGTCACACAGAAACCTACTGTTCTTCTCGAAGATGACGAGCCACGCGCTGAGCTCGACCCAGGCGCGCAAGAGCTTCTTCCGCGCAGCAGCTCCTTCGGGCGTGTCCGGCTCGATCGGAGGCGGGTGAAGCGCAAGCTCGCCTGCCTTCTGCGTTCCCTGCGATAGGCCCTCGAGAGGGAAGCCGAGGACTGCGAACACTTGCGCCCTGATAATCGTCAGCAGGCACTACGCCCGAGCGCGAGAGACTTACACGTTCTCGTTCCAGCCAATCTTGGTTCTGAACTTGTTTCTTGACACAGGAAGAGACCGCTGCTCGTCTCTCCACAGGCGGTTGTCGACGATGCTACGGCCTGTCGTGAACGAACAGCAATCGGAAGCAAGATGTTCAACTCACGTCAAGACCGTTTCCCAAGCGGCCACCGCAGTAGCTCTGGGCGACTTGTCAGGCGCCGGGTTGGCCATCTTCTCGCGCGTGAACTCGTCCATCAGCGGTAGTGGAATAACACCAGGGATAATATCCGAAACAAGGCAGTACGTAGAGCACTGACAGCAGAGGTAGAGGTCGAGCAGAAGGTCGCCGTGGGTGTAGGGAGGATTGAGCTTCGTCGCATCGACCGCCTTCTCGTAGCGGTGCCAGTGGTGGGTTACATTGGCCTGGCCAAACGGTTGCTCGCCGTCGCCGACGCAGGAAGTGGTGGCCTTGCGGCGTGCTTGATCCGGCAGAGGGTACTCAGGATCCTTGACGAGAGGAGGAAGCACGCTGGACGACCGCCAGAGAAGTAAGACCCAGCCGTTGTGCTCCCGGCAGAAGTAGGCGTTCGGGTGTGGAATAGCGGTACGGACCTCGGCCGCGGTCGGGGTATGTGGAGGTGCAGGGGTAGCGAGAGGAGGGTGGGGTTGCGTGCTCACCGAGTACAGCGCATGGTCGGGGTCGTGAAGCATGTCTGCGAGGAGGGGAGGGAGGACGCCTGGACCAGGCCTGCGCTTCTGTGCGCGAAGATCGCCATCGTACCAATGCAGCTCCTCCTCCTCGTCGCGTCCATCGATGCTGATCTTGCGTATGATAGAGGTGTCGCCCCACCCGGAAGCGTTGGCTGTGTAATCGTTAGCTTCGCCCCAGTCGGTGGTTGTCGCGCCGCCCCACGGATCCCATGCATTGTTGGCTGCAGTCTCCTCAATCAGCTCGGGTTCGCGGAAGTTGTCTGGAGGTACGAAAGATGTGTGTGAGGAGCCTGGCTTTCTCGAACTCGAGCTCGCGTCCGTTCCGTAGAAAGTAGCAGGAGAGATCGCCGTGGGTCTTGGTGGCGTCGATGGACGACTCTCTGGGTTCGTTGACCTTCGACGCAAGCCGGAAGACGACGGCGAGTCCTGTGTCATCGTAGCAAACAAAGGCAGAAGGAGGGAGGATGGGAGGGTGGTGGTTTTCGACAAGTCCGCGACGCGCGCGCGTCGCCTGTGTTCCACAATAGCACGTGACTTTGACTCTTTGGTCCTTGATCCTTGGTTGTTTCTCCTCCTCCTTTGTCTTTTTTCGGTGGATTGAGTCCATCGTCCGAGTACACTCTGCGACACGTAACGTTTCACTGCCCAAGAGGATCCGGAAGTATAAATACAACGAGGTCAGTACTGATTACATAGCGATCCCGAACATCATCCCTAGCTGGCACAATCCGGGGTACAAGGTGATCCAGTCGACCAACGACCGTACTATCATCTGTGAGTCTTCTCATCTACACTACTCCAATAGCGGACGCAAAACTTGACCCGCTTACAGAGTCGCCGGACCGACACCGTGGCGCGACCACTGGCATCGCGATGTTCATGGCACACTCAGCCAACATACCAGGCGCGCGGACCGCAGCCTCAATGAACGCCCTCCACAGTTGCTCGTCGTCCAGCATCTTCCCTTGCGGGTGCTCATGCGTCATCTGGTAGATTCCTCCCCAGATGCGCAGCAGTTTCAGCACGTCCTCGTCGGACGGCATGCCCATCTCACCGGCCCTGTTGTTGAACGTCGTCTGATCCTTTGCCACACGCGCCACGATGATCCTCTGTATGGACTCCTTCGCCTTCCTCGGCGCAACATCCTTGAAGCACTGGTTGACCGCCAGAAGCTTCTTGTTGCCCCAGTACTCGCGGTTGATATACTCAAGCGCCTCGAGCTCGAGTTCGGTTCCATGCTCCGTCGCGTTGCGTCTCTCGCGGTCCACCATGCTCTCGAACGTCTTCCCCCGGAACCCATCCGATCCCTTCCACGTGAAGATGTACAGCGGGCGCATGATCTTGTACAGCGCCCTCGAGAGGGGCGACTTGTACGGGCAATGAGTGGAAAACGCAGGGAAGAGCGCCGTCCCCCACGTCAGGATCATCCACAGACCCGACATCCCGATGAGCACCCAATACAGCGTAACGTCGAGCTCCAGCGTGAACATCGTCATGCCAACGTTGAAGAGCGCGACGGCGAGTTGGAGGAGGAACGAGATGGTAGAGACGAGTTGGCGCATGCCCCATCGCCGAAGCCCTTGGTGCCTGTACTGCTGCACGTGCACGAGCTCGCGCGGACAGTAGGGGAGGTCGAGCATGTACTCGCGGAGCCATTCCTTCACCCATAAGCCGAGGCCGGAGGAGATGAGGCAGAGGAGGAGGCTGGCGAAGAGCACCGAGTTCTGGATGACGTCGAAGAGCTCCGTCTTGAACGGCTCGACGGGTGCGACCGTCCGCGTGCCGTTCAACTGCTGGGAGAGGATGTACAGGACATCTACAGCGATCTTCGCATTGTCAGGCTGTAGGGAGTTGCTGCTCGTCCCGATGAATAGGGTGATCACCGTCAAGAACAACGCGGACTTTCCCATGGATAGTCGGTCAGCGTCGAGTTCAGGCGACAATCGTCGTGGTACTCACGAAGGTGAGAAGACTGTCGACTTCGTCTATCCATGCGTCGACCTGTTCCCTGTCGCGTTGACCGAGCAGGTTCGTGCACTCATCCCAAGCATTATATGTTTCGTGTCTGTCATAGGATGCTACGGGGACACCTGCTTCCTCGTCCTGAATCGATGGTCTGGTCAGTATCCGCAGCAGCTTTCCAATCAAGTGGCGTTGTCTCACCCATAGTTTCTGATCTCGGAAGATACCCATGGCTCAAGTGACAGCCGATGCGAATGTATGCAGGGGAGTGAAACCCAGCTACGAGAGCAACTGCTCCCCCGTATTTATACGGACCAACATCCGGTGACCTCGGTCGCAGATGTTCTGTATGCCAACATGTCCGGGTGTTGGTGGTCGAAGAAGGTGGTCCCAGAATGTACGCTGTCCTCGATGGCTTGGTCCACTGGATTACGCTGCGGACCCTCCCGAGAGCTTTGGAGACGATCACCGAGTTCGCAGAAACAGAAGCAACCAAGCACCAGAGAGGTCCGCATAGCTCCACACTGTCGTCCTCGTCCACCTCCTGAGCTATTCCGAGAGTTACTGCACTCATTGACTGTGCGGCAGCCTGAATATCGATGCCGACCGCCGTCAACGTGACGAAACCGCCGCAGGGACTACGCAGATATGTTCTGAGGCACCCATGAGAGTCATAGGCGATCAGCACACAGTGCACCAGGGATCCAGGACCCCACCCGAGACGATGGCGTCGACACGGACGCGTTCCGCGTGTTCTCCGCGCACTGCGTCCCGCAGCATCCGCAGGTCGGCCTTAACACAAAGCATGGCTGCCAACAGGATACCCCGGTGAACCCTATACATGATCTCCAGAGCGATATACGTACGTGCAATTCTCGTGGGACCAAACGACCGTCGACAAGCCTTGAGGTTCGAGAGCCTCCGAAGCAGTGAGGGGGGTAAGTCAAAAATCGATGTTGATCCGGTAGACTTGGCACAGATGCAGGAATTAGTCTCGTACAACGAAAGCAGGAAGTCTGAGTCGAAGGAAGAGGAGCAGCAGCAGCAGCAGCAGCAGCGCTGCATCGGGAGTACAGATTGGCGTTCATGTTCAGTCGTCGAGTAAGGGATGCCTTCATTTCCTGTGTTACTACTCACAAGACTGGCTTCATGGGCGAGGAGAGCAGATTCGACATACTTAGTTCCTCCTTGGACTGCCAGGGTGAAGTACTGACAGTAGAGAGTAGTCAAAACGGCAAAATGGGAAGTCGACCTCAATGAGTCGGCCCAGGTTCGAACTGAGGACCTTCTGTGTGTTAGACAGATGCGATAACCAACTACGCCACCGACCCTTGTTGATGCCCTGCATGTAACAAGTATCAAAATGGGGGAAACTTACCGGCCTTTCAAGTGTGACGGCACGCGAGGGGGTGATCAGGCTCCTGCCCACCCCTTCGCTTCGGGTTGAGGCCAGAATCTCAGCAGTGGGAGTCAAAGCAGAATCCGAGAAGCGAGCGCTTGCCTGATCCTCTGCGCGGGAGTCACGTGTTCTGTAGTTGTTGGGCCTCAACCCTCAGCGAGGGCTGGCACCAAACACGAACAAACACCGGCGTCGGGCTGATAGCCGTCCCCGCTTTCCTCCATTTGTTAGTGCTCCGTCGGATGAATAAACTTGTGATAGACTTGCTACATGGTGTGCAACGTGGCTACGTTCGGCCAACTATGCCTCCAGAGCCACCCACAGTCGCTCTGCCCAGTATCGCTGAACTTCAGCAGAAGACGCTCGAAAAATTCGGTTGCACGCCATGCCGTTGGCAGTGCGACGTCGCGCTTGCGCTACTTGCGGGCAAGCAAGACGTCATATGCATCTCGGGCACCGGGTCGGGCAAAACGCTTCCATTCTGGATGCCACTTCTATTCCGCCCTGACGGGATACAGGTCGTCGTAACGCCGCTGAACATCCTGGGAAGTCAGAATCAGAACAAGCTACAGGCACTCGGAATACCTGCAATAAATGTCACAGCCGATAATGCGACCGCCAAGACCATCGAGGTGAGAGCAGAAATCAATACACGTCAGCTCTGGCAGTTCTCACAAAAAATGCAGGACATACTCGCCTGCAAGTATCGCGTCGTAGTTGTCAATCCGGAGATTGCTTTTAAGCCCCGTGGAGTCTTCGAGCGCGTCTGGAAAAGCATGGCGTTCATGACCCGTGTTATCAGTATTGTATGGGACGAGGCTCACCTAATCAAGGCATGGTCTTCGTTCAGACCAGAGCTCGGCCAGGCTGCTGATCTCCGGGACATGGTTTGCACTCCGACGTTATTCCTGCTGGCATCTGCAACAATGTCCGAGCGGACGTTGTCAGATGTGAAGCCTCTCGCGCGCATTCAGGATGACCGCGTCAAACTGGTGCGGCGGTCGAATGACCGCCCGAACGTGTATCTTACCGTACGCAAAATTCGGCACCCTCTTTCGACCTTCCGGGATCTCGAGTTTCTGATCCCTCAAGGTTGGGTGCCGGGTACGCGGCTGCCTCACTTCCTCGTGTTCTTCAACGACATCGAGGAGTCAATTCGCGCCACAGAGGTGCTGCGACGGCGCCTGCCTCCTGCGTTCCGTGACCGAATTGTCTGGTTTAATGCAGACAATACGCCCACATTCCGGGAGTGTGCTACGGCAGACTATCTGGCGCACCAGCTCTTCGGCTTGTGTTGTACAGACGCCTTTGGCATGGTACGTCTTTTCTGACTTTACCGTGATTTGTGGCTCACCTTCTCAATAGGGGGTCGATATCCCGGACATCGAGCTGATAGTCCAGTGGCGCGTTGGATCAACGATGTCGCTGGACACCATATGGCAGCGTTTTGGTCGGGGAGCGAGAGGGCCGGGAACAGAGGCTGTGGCCGTGCTCTTCGTCGACGCGAAGTACTTTGATGAGGAGCGCGAAGCGGCGGCAGAGCGAGCAGCAAAGAGAAAAGAGAAGGATGCAAAGAAAGCCGCAGAAGCAGAGAAGAATAAACGCAAAAGACTCGAGGGGGCGCCGGAGGAAGGGCGGTCGAAGAAGAGGGCGCGACGCGGCAACGAGTTGACAGATGGCGGAGTTGCGCAACATGTTCGAGGGTCCGATGGCGCTCAGGCTGCTGCCGGCCCATCTGCGAGCGACTCTACGCCTCCGGGTCAAGGGGACCTCTCTGCTTTTGAGCAGTTGCGTGTGCTGTACAGACAGGACAGCCGGAAGGACCAAGAAGAGAGACGAGGCAAGAGCAAGAAGGGCACAGCCGCAACCGAAACGCTAGCGCCTGAGGTGGACAGCTTGGTTAACGCTGCCACTCGCGCACATATCAAGTGCTATCGGAAGCCGATTACAGCCTATTACGAGAATGACCGAGCTGGTATTGAATCTTCTCCTCTTTAAGTGGACACAGTGCTAACGCCTTCTATTACATAATTATAGGGATCGATAATCCAGTGTGCAAGCCAGGGTCAGAGTGCGCACGTTGCGCTCTACGCCCATCTGCCGTCTGCTGTTCTCTTTGCACACCCGACCATCCTCTCTTCCGATACATCCCCTCAGGCGACACGCCACTAGAGAAGACCTCCGTCCCTCGGGCCTCGCAGATCGACAAGAATCACAAGATGGACGCGACCGACTTCAGGTTTCGTGACGCCCTGAACGCATTCCGCCGTGAGGAGACCCGGAAGAAGCACGGGATCGCGCATCTCAACAACCTAGGACCCGGAGACTTTATGGGAAACGACGTCCTCAAGCGCATCGTCGACTGCGCTCATGCAAACAAGATTCGTTCGCTGGAGAGTTTGTACCGCGAGACAAAGTGGCATCTGGCTCGAGAGCATGGCACTTCTGTGTTGGAACTCATCAACAGGTACGTCTCAGATCATATGAAGTGCAATGCTATGCTAACTCTGTCGGTTCTGCAGGTTCTACCCTCCAGCGACAGAAGAACAAAGTGCGGAGAAGAGTGAGACGACCAAGCGTACCTGTGGGGCGTGCGGACGGTCCGGTCATATCAGTGAGTCCCTCTCATCTGTCGTTCTGCGGGGTGTATCGATTTCATGCGGTATCTGTAGGTACTAACAAGACATGCCCAAACTACGGAACACCGAGGCCCGCAGCGCGGCGCAAGGGGAAGGAGAACAGAACTCCGATGCAGGTGCCCGAAGCCTCGATTGATGCCACCCCTTCCGCCTCTGCGGAGTCAGGAACTCCTGTGACACCGGCACGGTCAAGCTACGACGATTTTTGGCAGTTCTACCGCACTCCCACCTATCCCCGTGCGATCATGGTCACTGGCCCGGATGTCGCTCAACGTTCTGAGTCCTGTACGTGTTTGCATTCGTTCTAGAACAACATATCAGCGACTGACACAAGATCGTCTACGGTGATCTCTTCGTCTAGCCGCTCCTCATCCCCGGCCTCTTCCAAGCCTTCGTCTCCCTGTCCTGCCTCATCCTCCAGGTCCCCCATCGTCTTCCGCAGCTCCTGTGCCATGATCTCTGCTCCGCGCATCAGTGCATCGGGTACAACATAGGGGGATGTCCGTCCGGTGTCGTATTGGTTTGGTTGTTCTGTCCTGAGATTGACACGCTCGGAAGCGAGCGCTGTGTGGGAAGCGTCGGTTGGAGGGAAGAAATGCCAAAGCAAGTCTGGGGCTTCTCCCAGACTGCTCGGCAGTATTTATACCTAAAAACACTACTCTACACGTGTATCCTAGTCAACTCGAGTCACTGAGACTCTGTCCTCGCCTTCTCCTCGTTGGATGCGCGGGGCTGAAAGTGAGAGTGAGACAGAGGCGGGACAAGACGGTCGGCGGTGCTGAGCACAAGGTAGGTGGACGAAGCGAGCGGCGGGATCACGCGTGTCAGATGACACGTGTTGACGCCCGCGCGGTCGCATGCCTCATGCCCTGTTTTCGGCACCGAGCCTCTTTGTCCGTAACATTACCCCCCTCTTAAGCATCATGTCCTCATGATTGCGCGAATGTCCATACTCGAAGAGGTACTGTCTGGGTTCCCTTCCATCTATCCCATTTTCTGGACCAGAAATCCCATTCAGCATCATGCGGATCGGTGAGGGTGACCAGCCGAGCTCGAGGAGCAATTCGTATTGGGGGAATTGGTTGCTGTGCCATGGGACTCTTCTTGTGGAAGTCATCTAGCAAAGGCTTGTACTTGCCCACTAGTTCTCCACGAGGGACCCAGGTACGTTCTGACCAGGGTTGATCCTTCCACTTGATCAGATACTTGATGGTACCTGCTTCCTTCTTAGAGTCACAGACCTCTTCTGGTATTGGTTCTTGGTCAATTCCCTGAGGTGCTGATGTCACCAGCTTCTCCTGGTTTTCGAATTCGGGAGGGTGTGCAGGTGTAAGAAGGTCCTCATTGAAAACAGGGTGAATGCCACGGAGGCTCTTGGGGAGCTTGAGCTTATATGCACCAGCACCAACCTTGCTGATAACCTTGAATGGGCCATAGCGCTTGTGTTCCAGCTTCTTCTTTGGCCTGTCAGTGGAAATGTTGGTGGCTTCCAACCAGACTAGATCTCCTGGTTGATATTCCCGTGCAGGTTGTTGGCGTTGGTCATACTTCCGTTTCATCAACTCCTGTGCATGCTTCATACTCTCGGTGGCCTGATCGGAGATCTTCTTCATGCGTTCCACAAACTGATCCACAGACTCTGCCTTCCCTTTCCACTTTGTCTCTACTCCGGTGAAGGGATGAAAACCATGATTCATGAAGAACGGAGTGTGCTTGGTTGACTCGTGCCTTTTGTTCCGGTAAGAGAATACTGCCAGCGGAAGCCAATCCACCCAGTCATCCTGGCGATAGTTGATGAATATGCGGAGATAGTTCTTGATCTCGCGATTCATTCGCTCCGTTTGACCATCAGTTTGAGGATGGTAGGCAGTGCTAGGATTGCCCTTGATGCCCAGCTTCTTGTAGAGATCCTTGGTGAAGTTGGAAACAAACTGTGGACCCCTGTCTGAGGTGATCTTCTCTGGAAGCCCATGGTGAACATATAGGTGCTTCAGTAAGAGGTTGGCATATCCTTCTGAATCCAGAGTCTTGTTGCAGGGTATGGCAATAATGTCCTTGGATTTCATATCCACAATGACCAGGATGGCATCAAAACCTAGGCAGCTCGGTAGATCCGTGATCATATCAACAGAGATATGTTCCCAGTTCCGGGACGGAACATCGTGGGGGTTCAGTGGTGCAGCTTTCCTCTGGGTGCGGATCTTGGTTCGTTGGCACGTGGCACATCCTTTGATGTAACGGGCTACATCTTTGCGCAGGGATGGCCACCAGTAGGAACGGTAGATGAGTTCTTGAGTTCTGTCTCTGCCTGGGTGGCCTGCTGAGACGGAGTCGTGATGAGAAGCAATGATACGTCCGCGGAGGCTTTCATTGTTGGGAATCACCAGCTTCCCCCGTCTGTAGACCAGACCGTCCTCGGTTTGGGAGAGGTCATCTGATTTTCCCAATTGTTCCATTATTGCCAGGTCCATTAGGGACAGATTCTCCTTGACATCATCCAGAATGCTGGAAGCCCCATCAACTGCCCGGAACATATGTGGCTTGAGCAGGACACTTTCTTCATCATCTAAGGTACCATTTGCATGATCTGGTCGGCGAGATAGTGCATCGGGTTTTCCCATGCTCTTCCCTGGATGATGCGTAAGGACTAGATCATACTCCTGAATAGTGAGAAGCCATCGTGCTTGTCGTGGGTTCAGCCGTTGGGGTTTGCGGAAGTACTCGAGGTTCTTGTGGTCTGTCCAGACTTCCACAGGGTGTTTGGCACCAAGGAGGAAATGCCGCCATTCATCGAGGGCATGAATGATGGCTAGCATCTCCCGGTCGTAGATCTCGTAGTTGCGTTCTGCGGGAGATAGAGATCGGGACAGGAATGCTATGGTTCTCCACTTTCCATCTTGCTTCTGGGATAGCTCGGCTCCTAACGCGAACTTGGAGGCATCGCATTCGACCTTGAACGGATCATTATCGTTTGGCACGGCCAAGACAGGGGCTGAAGTAATGAGTCTCTTGATGGTGTCGAATGCAGTTTGTTCCTCATCTGTCCATTTCCAGTCGGTTTGCCCAGTGAGCCGGTTTAATGGCCCGGCAACTTTGGAAAAGTCCTTGATGAAGCGACGATAGAAGTTCGCAAATCCTAGGAAACCCTGTACATGCTTCTTGCATGTAGGAGTCGGCCATTGGGTGACACCGGCCACCTTTGCTGGGTCCATCTTGACAACTCCTGGCGCAATGATATGTCCAAGGTACTCCGTTTCCTGAACCTCAAACTCGCACTTGTCTGGTTTACATGTGAGTTTGTTCTCTCGCAATATTTGCAAAACCTGGCGTACGAGCTTTCGATGTTCTTCCAGTGTTTGGGATATAATGAGGATGTCGTCAAGATATACAATGACATGTCCCTTCAGGATCAGATCCTTGAAGATATCATTCATCATCATCTGGAAAGTTGATGGAGAGTTGGAGAGTCCAAAGAACATGACTGTTGGCTCGAAGAGTCCTCGATTGGTGATGAAAGCTGCCTTCTCCTCATCTCCTTCCTTCATGCGGATATTGTTGTATCCCCAGCGTACATCCAGCTTGCTATAGTATTTGGCACCCTTGAGCTTATCAAAAAGCTCAGACATCAGGGGCAGTGGGTACTTGTTTTTCTTGGTCATGGCATTGAGCTTCCGATAGTCCTGCACAGGTCGGAGCTTTCCATCCTTCTTCTTGACAAAGAAGAACGAAGCGCCCCATGGGGACTTGGAAGGCCGTATGCGTCCAGTGCGCAGGTTCTCGTCCAAGAATTCGTCTAGTGCCTGTTGATGTTCTCGGGGCATGGGGTAGATTTTTCCACAGTAGGGCTTGGCATCCGGAAGGAGTTCGATGGCATGATCATATGGTCGTCGTTCAGGGAGAGCATCGAAGTTGCTGTCCTCGAAAACATCATGGAAGTCCCGATAGTGCTCTGGAACAGTCTCCTCGAATGACTTTGTCTTGCGTGCTTTATTTTGCTCAATAGCGATATCCATGGCTACTGAAGCTCTTCGAGCATGCAAATATTCGGGGATATTGAGCATGAAGATCCGATCTCCCTCTTCTAGGGCAAGTTCGCACGAGTGGGGGCATCGCTCGAACTCTAGGGTCTTCTTCTGCCAGTCAATGATAGGATTGTGGTGCTGTATCCATTCATGTCCCAGGAACAGGTCTGCCTTGCCAAGATCGGTGACCAAGAGCTGCATCTTCTCCCGATGATTCCCGATGGTGATGAACACTTCTACATAGTGGGTGATGTGTCCACCGATGTTAGGAGTTCCATCAGCATTGTGTACCGGGATGGGTCGTTCATATGGTTTCGGGGTCAGGCCAGCTCGTCGAACCAGATCACGGTGGATACATGATCCTGTGCATCCAGTGTCCAATAGTGCTTGCACTGACTGCTTGACAGTTGTCTCCGGATTCTCCAAGATGAGTGGAATGTCCATCTGTCGCTTGGATCCAATACCGCGGACCACATTGAACAGCTTTGGTCCAATTCGATTGATGCTGATGGCATTGAAGGGTTTTGGTTCCGCTGCACTCGGAGATTTTTCGATTTTTATATCATTTTTGGAAGGAGAATTAAGCACAGATTCCCGTCTGCCGCGCTTCTGGGTAGAAGTCGCTCCTTCGGTTGGTTGAGGAGTAATCACAACTGGTTCTTCGGCAGTGTCCATAGTATCGTACACAGGTAAACAAGCAAAGCGATTCTGGGTTGGTATAGTACAAAGGGGAAAAGAAGACATCGTGTCCGTTACTCCTGAGACACAGGCTCGTGCAGCTGCCCGGTCTCGAAGATAAAACCCTGTGCGAGGAAGTCCTCTGGCTCCTCAGCTGCCCACGTGCGGATGCTTTCAATCATCTCGGTACGTTCCTCAGTCTCCCATGCGCGAAGACGCTGAGTTGGGCGATTGGGGATGTGCCACGGAGATCCACAAGATCCGGTTTCATCCTTGCGTGCACCACAACCCTGCTTCCGACAACGCTGGGCCTTGAACCGATCTATCTCCATTGGCTGACCACGACCACCATAGGTGATACCAGTGGTGTCTCGCTTGTCCAATTTTGGGTTGAACAGCGGCTGAGATGGTGGCGGGCGAGGTGGTGTGGTGTTGGTTGTAGAACGGGGAGGAGGATTCGACCCTGTGGCTCGGCCAAAGCCAGTGACCCCCTTGTGTAATAGATCGAAAGATCGGTCCGCGTCGTCGAGGGCAATGATGCGTTCCTTCCACTCGTCGTAAGTGCTGGGCTTCTTTTCCGAGCGATAGATGTCTCGGAGCAGATCCTTGCGGACCTTCTGCAAGATCATTTCAACAGCGGAGGGATCGGTGGTTGCGAGACCAGCAGCACCGAGGTGCTGTTCGAATTCCACAAAGAAGTCCTGGGCACTACGATTGCCTTGCGTAAGCGCGGTGAGGTCGTTGAACGCTCGTCGCTTGGAGTTCGGGTCATGGAAGACCTTATCGAGGGCATCCCAGAATGCGGAGGTGCTGGCGAAATTCCATCGAGCAGGGCTTTGACCAGCTGCGGCTGTCGAATTTGCCAAGCGGAAGGCTCGTTTCCATTGATCGATTGATTTGCTGCCTCGAATGTATGACAGGACATACTTGATTGTTTGGTCGAGGGTAGCACCATCAACATAGATCAGCATCTCATTTTTCCACGTGTCGTATTTGGACTTGTCTCCAGTGAACGGCTCCGGTTCCTTGGGCTTGAGCGCTGCATTCACTTGAACAGGTGCTGCAGATGCTCCGGTATTTGCCATTTGGTTGACAAGGGTTTGGATGGCTGCAAGGATGTTGTTAACATCCGCCAATGTAACTGCCGCCATTTGCGATCCTTGTATTCTTCGCGGCGATACTGTTCCTGGAGTTCGAGGAGCACTGGAGGTGGTACCGGGAAGGTGGGCTTCTTCGGCAGGTGCGGAGGAGGATGGGAGCTCGTAGAAGAGTGGATCGGGGTCGAGATTGAGGTTGTCGAGGTGTTCTGCAAGCGGCGAGACTGGTGGGATGTCCTCCACTGCCGGTGTGGGGTGTGAGGATGTTTGCGCTGGTAGGAGGTTGTGGGTGACGATGGGTGTAACTCGTGTGGATGAGGGACGGGTGATCGCTCGGCAATCGGAGTATTCTTCGAGGACTTGTGTGAGCTTCGATATGATATCGTCGAAGCGATGCGGACAGGGACTACTTTCACAGGGGTAGAGTTCTTCCTCTGTGGTGTAGTGGTAGTCTCTATTGTCTCGATCGATGCAGTGGAAAAGCCCAGCGCAGTCTGCAGGGGACTCGGAAAAGGAGTCGGAGTCGGACACGGTGAATAAGAGGCAAGAAGTAAGTCAAGGTCGTAGTCTGTAACCATAGACTTGGGGTTGTGCCCAAGTTCTTTAAGGGTTTGGATAACCAGTTGAGGTAAGTCCAAAAAGCGGAAATGTAAAGGGAAGTATTCAAGGGAGGATTTTGCCTATAAGGCTGTCTAAATCCTAAGTAGAAATGAACTGGAGGGGATAGGTAACTGATGGGAGTACGTAAAGCTGCTCAGGGTGTTCGAGGTAGTTGAGCCACTCGCCCAAGGGTACGACAAACAGGAGGAAGGCAATCTGGTACGAGATGGAAAGGCGGCTAAGCTCGGCAGCGTTCTCGTAAGCGTTGTAGTTGTTGAAGGTAGCTAGGCGACCTCGGCCCGGGGCCCTATCGTAAAGGATAAGCTCGAGTGTACCGTTGGGGGCCCAGTCAATGCGGATATTAATGTCAAGGGTTGGAACGGGGAGCGCAATGTCAGGGAGGAAATACGCTACTGCGGGGTGCGGAAGGTCTGCGGGGGTGGGCCAGATGGAGCAGAAGTCGGGCCAAGTCGCGTCGAAGTCGCCGACTACGTAATGACGACTATCGAGGAAGCGCTGATGGGAGAGTTCGTCAAGAACGTCGTGATAGGTGGCAAGGAGATCGGTGAGCGGGCCGTGCTCGGGGGTGATGGTAACGAAACGGGGATAGCCGTTGCGGCGCGCGTACCGGGTCTGGAGTTCGCGAAGAGTCAAGCGAAGATCGCTATCGCGGTTGTGATCCCAGAGGCGGGCGATGTAGGGGTGAATGCGGCGGAGGAGTGTATGGTATGTGGCGTTGTCCCACGAGATGAGATCGCGGACGGGGAGGTGCTGGCGCCCGGGGAGATCCGGCTGCTCGGTGTCGGGGATGTCGACAAAATCTTCGAGGAGGATGCGGATGATGGGGAGGATGTCGTCCTGGTCGGCAGGGCTGCCGGCGAGAGACACGATCTGGTGGACCCGATCGCAATATTCGCGATTGCGGATGAGAGGTGGGGGCGCGGCCGCGGCTGCAGCGATGAATCCGGGGTCCGGGGACGCGAGGAGGTACGCGTGGGAGGGAGCCGGAGACCCGGAAGAGATGGAGATCGGAGGGGAGCGCTGCGGATAGCTCACTGGAGGATAATCGTGAGTACGCGCGTCAGGGGTAGGGCGGAAAGGTACGCACTTGTGACCGGTTTGGATTCGCGGTCGACAAGCGAGGGAGGGGTGTGGTAGACTTGCTTTATGACACGCTCGGAAGCGAGCGCTGTGTGGGAAGCGTCGGTTGGAGGGAAGAAATGCCAAAGCAAGTCTGGGGCTTCTCCCAGACTGCTCGGCAGTATTTATACCTAAAAACACTACTCTACACGTGTATCCTAGTCAACTCGAGTCACTGAGACTCTGTCCTCGCCTTCTCCTCGTTGGATGCGCGGGGCTGAAAGTGAGAGTGAGACAGAGGCGGGACAAGACGGTCGGCGGTGCTGAGCACAAGGTAGGTGGACGAAGCGAGCGGCGGGATCACGCGTGTCAGATGACACGTGTTGACGCCCGCGCGGTCGCATGCCTCATGCCCTGTTTTCGGCACCGAGCCTCTTTGTCCGTAACAGAGATACTTAAGTACGACTTCGAATGTTGCTCTCATGTCTTTTGAGGCATGCTTGTTTGATAAGCCATGCAGTGCGAAGTTCTCCTCGAAGTTCTCATGGCTTGCCCTGAAGATCTTGACAAGCGGCGATTCTTGTATGATCCGCGCTTTCGTGAAGTTGGAGCCTTCCCCGCCATATGTTACCTGTCACCGGTGGCCCGTGCATTCGTGCATTGAGCAGTCAGGACTTGTCGCAGTCACACCATGTCAAGTACCAACCTTTGTCATCAGGTTCTGCAATTCAATGCACCAGTCGACAGCCCTCGACTCCCCTTCCTCCCCAGTTGGATTGACTAACATATTGTACCTTATAGCCCGACTAAGATGTGGATGTGGTTTAGTCCCATAGCTGCACGGTCATAGCAAGTAGAACATGCTCACCGTAATCCAGGGGGATGAACGAAGTGCAGAGCATGCATGAACCGTAATGTGTAAGTACCGTACTTGTGCTTTCCGGTGGCCCGGAATAGCCGCACCCATGGCATGAGGAGAGTCTCAACACACCCGATATCGCCATGGTTCATGGCATACGCAAGCTCTTCGTAGAGTAGAAGATAGTGCATGGTCCGCATTGTGTTCATCCGAACCTCGTCGCGCTTCTCGTCGGACTCGCAATCGAGGGCGTACAGATCGAGACCCTCGCCCTCAATATACTCCCGAACTATCGTGTCGGCTATCTCCTGAACGGCCTCGAGCGAAGGCTTCGAAGCTGCCATTCCTCCAGCGAGGACAAACCCGTGCGCTTCTCAACCTCAGACCGCCAAGCATCCAGAACCAGCACCGTGAGGACGTGACCGATCAGCTGGTGCTGCTCTCGGAACTTCGCGTTAACCAGCTTTGAGCTTCCCGCGGTCGCAGCTTCCCAACTATCCCTCGGAAACCTCTCGTGTCGCCTTGTGCCTTCGAAGGAACCATAAGCAGCCGCCATATTGCATCTGCCGCCGCCATCTTGAAGTGGAAGAAGCCCGGTATGGGGACAACCGACTGGAGCCGGTCGTAAGGTGTCTTCTCCACTGACCGCCGTCGCCGCGCTGAGAGGACGGTTCATAGGTTCCCAGGTCACCGTGCACGAGGGTGACAAAGTCAGAGATGTCGATGGTGTCTCATGCCGGTCCGAGTGCCCGTTTCCTACCCCTGCTTGTGCGTACATGTCGAGAATCGCAGCAATGTTGCCGGAGACCTTCGACTGGTTCAAGTCCATGGTGCGGAGTGGAACATGGCGCAGGTTGGTGACAGGAATAGCCTCGACGGGGTCCGGGACCTTCAGAGCACCGGCGAGATGTTGAGAATCGGTGGGCCATGCTGGAAGAGAAGTCGCATGAGGAACCATGCCCGGAATGTGCCCTCGACGACTCGGACTCAACACTCCGGGCTGCGGCTCTGGTTCCGGATAGAGGGAATAGAGG